>PVIA01005242.1:0-55666 GCA_004024845.1 Tonatia bakeri
GACTCATCAAGAAAAAAAGAGAGAGGACACAAATAAATAAAATCAGAAATGGTGGAGAAGAAATTTCAGTGGCTACCACAGAAATATAAGGGATTGTAAGAAATTACTATGAACAAGTATATGCGAAGAAATTGAAAACCTGGCTGAAATGAACAAATTTCTGGAAGAATATAGTCTTCCAAAACTGAATCAAGAAGAAGCAGAAAGCCTGAACAGACTGAAACAGCTGTTGAAATCAAAGCAGCAATAAAAAATTCCCAGTATACAAAAGCCCTGTACTGGACAGTTTCACAGTGGAATTTGACAAAACATTTAAGGAAGAGCTAACCCCTATTCTTCTCATACATGCTAAAATCCTCAACAGAATATTGGCAAACTGCATCCAGCAATACATTTAAAAGATCATATGCCATGATGAAGTGGGAGTCATTCCAGGGATGGAAGGTTGGTACAATATTCACAAATCAATAAACATAGTACATCACAAAAACAAAAGGAAAGACAAATATTACATGATCATATCAATAGATGAAGAAAAAGCATTTGATAAAATAAAATACCCATTTATGATAAAAACACACAGCAAAGTGGGAGTAGAAGGCTCATACCTGAACATGATAATGGCCATATATGAAAAACCTAGAGCCATCATCATATTCAATGGACTAAAACTAATAGCTTTCCCACTAAGACCAGGAACAAGACAAGGATGTCTACTTTCACTACTTCTATTAAACATAGTATTGGAAGTCCTAGCAACAGTAATCTGTCAAGATGAAGAAATACAAGGCATCCAAATTGGAAAGGAGGAAGTAAATCTGTCATTGTTTTAGGCAACATGATAGTGTATACAAAAAATCCTATAGACTCCGCCAAAAAGCTACTCGACCTAATAAGTGACTTTGTCAAAATAGTGACATTCACAGTCAATACTCGGAAACTGAAAGCATTTTTTGCACCAAAAAATGAAATATCGGAAACAGAAATCAGGAAAAAAAAATCCCATTTGCTATAGCAACAAGAATAATAAAGTACCTAGGAATAAACCTAACCAAGGAGGTAAAAGATCTGTACTCAGAAAACTACACAACTCTGAAGAAAGAAATTAAGGAAGACACAATAAATGCAAGCATATATGGTGTTCGTGAATTGGAAGAATTTACATCATCCAAAGCAATCTATACATTCAATGCAATCCCTATTAAAATACCAGTGACATATTTCACAGATGTAGAACAAACATTTCAAAAAATTATATGGAACCATAAATGATCCTGAATAGCCACAGTAATTTCAAGAAAAAAGAACAGAGTAGAAAGGATCACAATGCCTGACATCAAACTATATTACAAGGTCACTGTCATCAAAATAGCTTGGCATTGGCATAAGAACAGACACATAGACTTCCCTCCAAAATGGAGGCATAGGTAGTCGTACTGTGCCTCCTCACACAACCAAAACTATGGACGAGAAAAATTGAGAAACAAAAAACAACCAGAACAGAGAGAAATGAACTGAATGGAAGTCTGACTACCGTACATCCAGACCGGTAAGGAGGGGCGGAGTCGGAGGCCTACGGAAAGGGGTCAAGGGATCCCGGCAAGGAAAAGTGGTCACTAGCAGACGTGGGCGCGCAGAGCGCAGACAGCAGTTGGTGGACCCCAGCAGCACAGGGGAGCTGACAAACTGGTGGCAGACCCTGGGCGTGGAAGGCAACAAGCAGACCCAGTGAGGTGTGCAAGGCAGCTGGCTGTCCGCAGCCACACATTCACGCACAGACAAACTAAGGGAAAACGGGCAGTGACCCAGACCGTGCAACCCAGGGACCCAGCCCTGGGAAACAAAGCCTAAGAGCACTGACTGAAAACACCTGTGGGAGTTGAGGCCAGGAGATTCTCTCAGCCTCACAGGAGGCTCCTTGGGGAAACCCACAGGGTCTGAGAAAGTACACAAACCCACCCACCCGGGAGCCAGCACCAGAAGGGCCCAATTTGCTTGTGAGAAGCAGCAAAGGGGATGGAAGTCCTAGAGAGAGCTGAGCAGGTGCCATTGTTCTCTCTCAAACCCCACCCCCACATACAATGTCACAACCCAGTGACTGCAGTGTCCCACCCTTGTGAACACCTAAGGCTCCACCGCCCTTATGTAACAGGTACGACCAGACCAAAGGAAAATAAAAACTAAAAAAGATGGATCAAACAGAATTAAATACCCCAGAGCCAATTTTTTAAGTGACAGAGAGATAGCCAACCTATCAGATGCACAGTTCAAAGCACTGGTGATCAGGGTGCTCACAGAATTGGTTGACTTTGGTCATAAATTAGATGAACAAATGCAGGCTACAATAAGAGAAATGAAGGAAAATGCATAGGGAACCAATAGTGATGGGAAGAAAACTGGGACTCAAATCAATGGAGTGGACCAGAAGGAAGAAAGGAACAACCAAACAGAAAAGAATGAAGAAACAAGAATTCAAAAAAATGAGGAGAGGCTTAGGGACCTCCAGGACATCGTTAAATGTTCCAACATCAGAATTACAGGAGTACCAGAAGGAGAAGAGGAAAAACAACAAGTGGAAAAGTTATTTGAACAAATAATAAAGGAGAACTTTCACAACCTGGCAAGGGAAATAGACTTCCAGGAAGTCCAGGAAGCTCAGAGAGTCCCAAAGAGGATGGACCCAAGGAGGAACACACCAAGGCACATCATAATTACATTAGCCAAGGTAAAAATGAAGGAGAGAATTCTAGAAGCAGCAAGAGATAAGGGGACAGTTATCAACAAAGGCGTTCCCATCAGAATGTCAGCTGATTTCCTCGGAAGAGACCTTGCAGGCAACAAGGGGCTGGAAAGAAGTATTCCAAGTCCTGAAAGGCAAGGGCCTACATCCCAGATTGCTCTATCCAGCACAGCTTTCATTTAGAATGAAAGGGCAGATAAAGTGCTTCTCAGATAAGGCCAAGTTAAAGGAGTTCATCATCACCAAGTCCTTATTATATGAAATGTTAAAGGGACTTACCTAAGAAAATGAAGAGTAAAAATATGAACAGTAAAAAAGACTTCAAACTCACAGTTAGTAACAACTATACCTAAAACAAAAACAAACTACACAAACAACTAGATCAGGAACAGAACCACAGAAATGGAGATCACATGGAGGGTTAGCAACAGGGAAGGAGGAGGAGGAGAGAGGGGAAAAGATAGAGAATAAGTAGCATAGACAATAGGTAGAAAATGGACAGGGGGGAAGGTGAGAATAGTATGGGAAATGTAGAAGCTAAAGAACTTATGAGAGATGGACATGAACTAAAGGGGGGGAATGTGGGTGGGAGGGGGTGGGCAGGGTGGAGCGGAGTAAAGGGGGAAAATGGGACAACTGTAAAAGCATAATCAATAAAATAAAAAAGGGGGAAAAAAGAACAGACACATACATCAACGGAATAGAATAGAGAGCTCAGAAATAAATCCAAGTCTCTATGTTCAATTAGTATTTGACAAAGGATGCAGGAGCACAAAATGGAGTAAAAACAACCTCTTCAATAAATGTTGTTGGGATATCTGGACAGCTACATGCAATAAAAAAAAATGGAATTTGACCACCAACTTACACCATACACAAAAATAAACTCAAGATGGATAAAGATTTAAATATAAGTCATGACAGCTTAAGTCCCAGAGGAATAAATAGGCAAGAAAATGTTGTTTTCAGTGATGTGTCCCCTAGAGCAAGGGATATAAGCAAGAGATATACAGGAAAGAATGAACAAATGGGACTACATCAAATGAAAAAGCTTATCAATGGCTAAAGAAACATCAGGAAAATGAAAAGGGAACAAACTCTATGGGAAAATATATTTGTCAATGATACCTCTGACAAGTGTTTGATCTCCAAAATATATAAAAACTCACATGACTCCACTCCAGGAAGACAAACAACCCAATTAAAAAATGGGCAAAAGACCTGAATAGACACTACTCCAAGGAGGACATACACAGGGCCTAGGGACATATGAAAGGATGCTCAACATCACTAGCCATCAGAAAGATGCAAATTAAAACCACAGTGAGATGCCACTTCACACTGCTCAGAATGGTGATCATAAACAAAGCAACAAACAATAAGTGCTGGTGAGGTTGTGGAGAAAAGGGGACCCTCATCCACTGTTGGTGGGAATGCAAACTGGTGCAGCCACTGTAGAAAACAGTATGAAATTTCCTCAGAAAACCAAAAATGGAAGTGCCTTTGGACCCAGAAATACCACTGTTGTGATTATACCATAAGAATCCTAAAACACCAATTCAAAAAACCTACGCATGCCAATGTTCATAGCAGCACAATTTACAACAGCCAAGTGCTGGAAGAAACCTAAGTGCCCATCAGTAAATGAATGGATCAAAAAACTATGGTACATTTACACAATGGAATTCTATGCAGCAGAAAGAAAGGAGCTCCTACCCTTTGCAACAGCATGGATGCAACTGGAAAGCATCATGCTAAGTGAAATAAGCCAGGCTGTGAAAGACAAATACCATATGATCTCACCTATAAGTGGTACCTAATCAACAAAACAAACAAGCAAAATACAGCCAGATACATTGAAATAAAGAAGAAACTGACAGTAAGCAGGAAGGAGTGGGGAGAGTCAAATAGGGGATAATAAGGGAAGAGTCATCAAGGAACATGTATAAAGGACACATGGAGAAAGCCAATGGGGGTAGGTTTAAGGGTGGAGTAAGGGGGTGTGGTGGGGTGAAAATGGAGAAAACTGTACTTGGACAACAATAAAAAAAATTGGCACTTTTACACTATGGAATACTACACAGCAGAAAGAAAGAAGAAGCTCCTACTCTTGGCAACAGCATGGATGGAACTGAAGAGCATTATGCTAAGTGAAATAAGCCAGTTGGTGAGAGACAAATCCCATATGATCTCACTTTTAACTGGAACCTAATCAACAAAACAAACAAGCAAGCAAAATGTAACTAGAGACATTGAAATAAAAAACAAACTGACAGTAACCAGAGGGGAGGTGAGAGGGGGATAACAGGGAAAAGAAGGGTAAGGGTCATCAAGGAGCACATATAAAGGACACATGGATAAAGTCAAAGTGGGGAAGGATGGATGAAGGGTAGGTGGTCAGGGTGCGTGTGGTGCGGTGGGGGAAAGTGTTCATGGCAAAATGGAGACAACTGTATTTGAACAACAATAAAAAATGTTACATAAATAAATAAATAGCAATGGGAGAAAAAAGAAGAAAAATACATAGAATGACACAGCTGGAAGAAAACCCCTAACTTATATAGTTGTACTCTTTTTTTTTATTTTTAGAAGATTTTTTTCTTATTTTTTTATTTTTTTTATTTTAATGATTTGTACTCTTAGTTGCACAAATAGGGGACAGAGAAGTTCAGAGGAAACAGATTTGGTCAAGGTCATGTAGTGAGTTAGTTGTAGGCTAAAATCCAGATGTCCTGATTCCTGGATGAGTACTCTTCCACTACACCACATTGTAACCTCATCAATGGCAGACCTCCAATTAAGACCTCTTGGCTTACATCTGTTTCAGGCTCCAAAGTATTCTCCTAGTTGGCTTTTGGGACTCACTTGGTAATCCAAAGCCATTTGGATGGTGCCTCAGTTTCATCCTAGTTGTTCTTTCCAGATCAGCTGCAATCTGGGCCAGGATGGAACAGTTCCACAAAATCAGTCCTTCCTGGCCTCTGCACTATGAGTAAAGGAAAATGAATGTCTCTGTCTTCTGTCTGGGGCTCTCAGATTGCTGAACAGATGTCTCTCTCAAAATGACTTCTTAGATACTGGGCAGGGAAAAATATTGGTAACAAGCCCTGATAAGGGAACACAAGCTTTTATAGTGCCAAATGTCTGCTATTGCCTACCTCCCTCTTCCCCACAGTTTCAAATGTACAAGATGTTGAATTTTTCTTGTTAATGATATGCACAGAGCCCCCCACTTGAAATATCCTGGTGAGCCCCGTGTTTCTGGAAAATTTGCTTTTAAGTTCAAGCTTGAGCTCTTCTCAGAAGACCTTACCTGTTCTTCCACCAGGCACTAGACTCTTGACACAGTTTTTCCATTCACATGAAGTAACCAGTATTTCCCCAGTCCTGACCAAAAAAAAGAAAAGATGTCATTTTGTCTAGCCTGCTGTAGTCCATATTTTTGCCTGCTTCTCCTCCCGATATCCATAAGCCTGTGGCCCTGCATGGGCACTATTTTGGGAGCTAACCTAAGTGAAAGAACAGTGGCACTAGAGTGAGGAATTTGAGAAGGAATTCCTATGTCTCTGGTGCTAGGCTCAGCTCCTGTTTCACACTAAGCCCCAACTCAGTAAAAGCAGTAATCTGGTGTTGCCACCTAATGCTACAGATACTTAGTTCCTGCTGGGTCTACTTTCAACAGCTCAAATATAGCACAGGACACAAGTTGGAACATGTTCCTCAGGAAGGGTACAAAACATGTGGATACTCATTCAGCAGTGCCAAAGTTACTCCACCATAGAGGCTGACAGTTGCTCTGCTAAGGCCCTCTGGAGGAGCTGGGCAGCCTCCCAAGGTGGCAAAGACCATTTATTCTCCACCATCATTTCCTTCCATCAAAAAATAAGCTTTGGTGATGCTGTCCTCTTAAATAGTTCAAGTTAGGGATGGCCCTGCATACACTCTATGTGATTCAGGTGATATGCCTACTAGTTTTAGAAAAAGCTGAAAGAGGTAACCATCTGCACATTCTGATATAATGGCTATCCAGTAGGGCTGTAATTGTCTCTACTTCCCAGCCATTATGCTAACAGAAATCTTAGACCAGATATGCAAATTATGGATTCTGCCATCTCCACCATTTCCTTCTAAGGGAAACTACATGGACTACAATTCCTTGCTGAAGGAAATGGCTGTAGAGTATTCTTTGAAAATTGAGTGGTTACTTCTTGTGTCATGGATGGGCACCTTACCTGAGGACACTCAATCTATCAGCTGGTGAATGATCTTTGTATAAAGTGACCTGGCTAGAAAGCTGAACTCAGTAGGGCAATGGGAAGTAGGTAGGGCACATGACTGGCCCCCTGGAATGCAGATATGAAAATACAGAGATTTTGTACAATTCATTGGTAGAAATATAAACAAAAAGGTACCAGATCAAAGCAGAGTACAACTGCAGTGCTTTTTTTAATGGAATAGCACTTCATAACATTCTAGCTATTGAAGAGATGATGAGATTCAATCCTTAGAAATTCTCTTTATTCCTGAATGATGAAAAATCCTTAGTTACCACTAGAAGTTTGGAGGGACATTCATTTGCCTTCATGTTGTTGGGGGTCTAGCTGAGCTATGTAAAAAAGATATTTCTGTTGAGAGTGATAAGGAAAAACTCATAGCACCAGGTGGGCTCTTTTCCATTGGTACTCAATTTAGACTACTGGTAAACCTTGGTAAACCCACCAACTTCTTAGATATAACATAAAAGTCCCATCTGCAGTCCTTCTCTCCAACTCCATCCTTCTGTCCAATTCTAGTCCAAGACTGATCATCACTTGATGTGGCCAGCTCTCCGGGAGGGTAACAAGACAATCATCCTTTCTTTCTGAGCATTCCAACCCAGGTCAATCCAACTAGGCAGTGTACAAGAAGTCTGTCATCTTGCTTGCAGTGGAGCATGCTAACTTAGTTTTTTCCTACAGACCTAGGCTAATGTGACTGCACATGCCCAACCCAATTTTCAGGCTTTATACATGGTACCCACAAAGACTAATGTGGGCACCAAGAGGAGTTAGACACAAAACCAGTGTTGACTTGTGGCAGCTTCAGGGACCTGTTATAGCATAATAAGTACCCTTCCAAGCCTCTCACCACAAATAGCCAGTGTGAATGGTTTTGCAGTATATTTTAAGCTGTATAGACAGTCCATGTTTGGGCTCAGTGTTATGGACAGGCCTATAAAGAACCCTACATATTCCAGATTTTACCAAAAGCCAACCCTATCATCTCTTCAATCTGGGCTGAATTAGCCTGTGACGGGAAGCAGAGAAAGATAAATGACACAAGGCCACTATTTGCAAACATGGTGGGAAAGATTTGTAAGACTCAGATCTTTGTACTATCATGTGGTGAGAGCTGACCAGAATTTCTTCTAGAAAAAGAACCCAGATTCTAGTGTTCCTCAAGTAAGACCATCTGGACCAGCTTGTGAAATTCACCCCATCAATTTTTATGTTTGTGATGGTGAGTAAGCCTGCACTGATGGAGAAAGGGAGCTCTAGCTCACATCTCTAGGATCTCTGCAGATGGTGGGAGATTTAGTCATGAAAGTTCTAGGATGAATCCAGGGCCCACTGGACTAAGCCAAATCTCATTTCACTACTGAACCCACACCCCAAAAATTAATTTTGCAGCTTCAGTTACAGAAAAAGTGAAAACCTTAAAGTTATGTAACCCTTGGTTTTTCTTAGTGTACTGGGACTTCATAAAAAATTCTGGAGGTAGAGGAAGGGAAGAAGAAAGCATTGAAATTGGACAAATAAATCACACACAAAATATTGCACATATTTCCTGGACTTAGCTCTATGACTTGTGAATTGGACAAGGATGAAAATGGCATCTTAGTTTCACAATTGGAAAGTTCATATGCTCTTTTGCTTTATTTCCACTTACTGTCTGAGTTTGGATTTACAGGGATTTATGTGACACTTCTCCTAGGCTATCCAATGAGCTTACATTTTATAGTCAAAAGCAGATAGGGAGGCACTTGAGTCACCTGTGGAAACACTAGGCTTTAGTAATCCTTATCAAGACACGAAGAGCCATTTGGCCAAGGGTTCTTTCTTCCTCCTTGAACCCCTTGGGACCTATTTGAGCTTGCTTGCCTTCCTAACTGGACCAGCAGCCTGAGCTCCATGGCCCATCCCGCTGTCCTATCAAGAGTTTCATTTGTCAGTGGCCCTACTCTCCAAAGTGCCTGTTATCAGACACATTAAACCAGGTTTAATTTTTGAAGCACAGGACATCTGAGCCAGAAAAATGCCTTTAAAATCACCTTGCCCAGAAGAATGTGAACAAATAAATATGGAAAAAATCATAGGAATTAATCAATCACTATTTTGCAATCATCATCTTAATAGATTCAGTCATGATCATCAATATATGCTGAAACTTTAGGGTACAAGGTCATGTTAGTTTAATTTCTTGTTTATTGCAGTGTCTGCTCAACTTCTCTGTTGTCAATGTATCTTTTCCCCTTTGAAATTACAAACCTAATATCACCAACAATGAAGCAAACTTACATATGTGGGTCCTGATATAGTGAGTCAATAAGGACACAACATTATTTATGTAGCATTTTTTAAATTGAAAGCTGAAAATAAAAGCACTTTGTTATAAAAATTGGGAAATTGATACCCAAAGAGGAGAAGGAACAATAAAAAACTGAGACTAGAATCCGTTCCTTGTGGCCTCCTAATGCACCATCTAGGTCCAACCATGAAGATGTTGCTGCTGATGATACATTCATTTTTTTAAACAAATATTCTTCTGAGTTCCTGTTATATCCTGGGCACTATGCCTGGCATTCAGGAGTCACCAGTAAATAAACAAAAGAATCTCTGCCTTCACTGGACTTATGTTTATCTTTATATTTTTCATCTTTATCTTCTTCATCCTCATCCTCATCCTTGCCATTTCATTGTATTCATCATCTTTCAAATTTGCAGTCCTTTGCACAGACTCATAAATGGATATGTCTTTAGGACCTGGCACAGAGTAGGTGCTTAAAAAGTAGTTGTTGAATTAATAAATGTGTTCATGTAGACGTGTGTGTTTACATGTTGTGACTGTGTGTATATGACCACCCATATCTGCACTTTAGCTCAGTCTATCTCCTCTGCTATGGAACAGCATCTCCACTTCTTCCTTATTCTTCTAGGCAGCCTTGTTTCCTCTATGACATCTTCCCAAAAGGATCTTCTCTTATTAACAACCAAAGTGTTTACCACTCATTTGATTCATTGCAACAGCTGAGGGACTGTACTTTGGTTATTTTAAACTCTGTTTATGGCCACTGACAAATTCAGGTAGGTTCCTCCAACATAGAATAATTACCAGTTTTCCAGAGAGACAGTGGAAATAACAAAGATATCCTAACAAAAGAGTAGCTAATACAATTTCAGGCTATAAGAGGAGGGAGTGACCCTCTGTCCCTTCTCTGATGAGGACCCCTTGTCATGCAGAATTTTCCTGACCTAGTCACAGGAGTCTAATTGCAATTCTTTCCCTAACTTACTTGTATGATTCTGGGCATGTCTTAGGCCCTTAAAAATTACTATGCTCACCTGTACAATGAAGGAATTGGCCTATGTGCACTGGAATCCATTGCAGTTTTCCGTATTTTAGGCTTAATTTCTTCTGATTTCAAAAAGGAGAAAATATCCATGACTGAAGGTACAGCAACTGCTGAAATGGCCCCATGCACCACCATACCTGCCAGGGTAAAAGCACAAGGTACAGACACTTGGATATTGGCCTTAAATAAGGGAGCCAAAATGAAATGTCTAGAATGAAAGCCAATGCCCCACCTATAGAACAGATTTTCCAGTCCCTGAACTGCATCATTTTCTTGAGAGTCTGCACACAAGTGATGTAGGGATAAGAGAAGGGGTTTTCATTTTTAAAAAAATATAGACTGGCTCATACAGGAGCTCTTCTAGACACAAAGTAATGGCTAATATTTGAGGCAGGACCTGCTTCTCCTTTTCTTTCCACTTGTTGCTATATAGAACCAGATAACTGGCATGTGATAGGGAAAGCCAAGCGATGGAGTAGCTAAGATGGAACATCTGGCATCAGGCAGACCTGGATCTTCATCTCATCTCTGTCATTTGCCAGGTGTGTGGCCTTAATCTAGTTATATAACCTCTGATCCCTAGTTTCCTTATCTGCCAAAGAGAATAATAATGGCACTACCTCCAAGACCATTGTGAAGATTAAATGGAATGATGCACACAGAGCACTTAGAACAGTGCCTGGCACTTAGTAGGTGCCCTGTCAATGCTGGGAGAGAAATTTCTAAGTCAAAATATTGGGACACAAAAGTGCACATGTCATTTTGGGGATTCAGGATAATAGAATGTTTGAGATTGAGGCTTTCCTAGAAAATTCAGTCTCTGTGCCTAGGATGTAACTTGCCTTCTGCTCTTTGCCAGCTAGGCCTGAAAGCTCTGCCCAATGCTTAACCAAGTGGAAATTTACCTCTTATTGTGGGAAACAAAGAGACTCAGAGACACTAGAGCCTGACAGGATGCTCAGAGAGTAGCTAATGCGATCAACCTCCTCCCCACTTTCATGCACAGCCACCCAAAGGATGCAGAAGTTTATAAAAAGGAAGTAGATTTCTCAAAGTTACACATTAATCTGGTAGTGGAGAGTTACTTTCTACCTCTTGACATTTTTCCTGAATATTTATAAATAAGAGTTTAGAGAGAAAATGTGTACAGCATAAAACAGGTTTTTAAGAACCCCACAAATCTAGGACAATTAAACTACTTCAGAGTTTCAACTTCAGCACTATGGAAATTTTGGGCCAGGTAACTCTGTTGTAAGGACTGTGCTATGCACTATAGGATGTTTAGTATCATCCCTGGACTCCATCCACTAGATGCCAGTAGCATTACCCTCACCCCCACCATGTGTCAACCAAAAATATTTCCAGATATTGCCAAATGCCCTGTGCAGCGAGGGGCAGGGGGCAAATAGCAAAATTACCTCAGGTGGAAGACTGCAGTTGAACAGGAACAGCATTATAAACACAGCTTCCTTCCTGGCCATCTTCTGAGCTCTTAAACTATAGTGTGTCCAGTGGTGATGTCATCTAGCCCCATGGTTGATGGTTCCTAAATGAGTGTATCTAGCTTTGACCTCTCCTACCCACTCCTGCCTTGGATATCCACTGCCTATTTGACATTTTTGTTGCACATGTAATAGGCATCTCAGACAATATATTAACACCAAACTCATAATTCTTTTTTTTTTTGAGCAGATTCACAAACTCATAATTCTTGACTCTGCCTTTTTTCCATCTCATTCTTGCTCATATTCATCCATTCATTCCTACATTATACAATATTGAACACCTATTGTATCAGTTTCCTATGGCTGCTGTAACAAATTACCACAAACTTGGTAAGGCTTAAAACAACAGAATTTTATTCTCTTATTGCTCTAGAGGCCAGAAGTCCCAAATGAAGGTGTCAATAGGACTGTGCTTTCTCCAAAAGCTCTAGGAGGTAGTCTTTCCTTGCCTCTTCCAATTTCTGGTGGCTCTGGGCATATCTTGGCTTGTGGCAGTTTTATGCCAGTCTCTGCCTGTCTTCAGATAGCCTTCTCATTTTCCTGTGCCTCTCCTCTGTATGTCTCTTATAAGGACACTTTGTCATTGGATTTAAGACCCACCCAAATAATTCATATGATCTCATCTCAAGATCCCTAACTTAATTATATCTGCAAAGACCGTTTTTCTAAATATTGTTACACACACAGGTTCTTGAGATTAGGACATGGACATGTTGTTTTTTTTTTCTTATTGTTGTTCAAGTAGAGTTGTCTTCATTTTCCTGCCACCACTTTCCCCTGGCAGGAAACCCCCACCCCAGTGCACCCTCACCCTCAATCCTTCCCCCTTTGGCTTTGTCCATGGGTCCTTTATACATGTTCCTTCATGACCCTTCCCCTTCTTTCCCCTGTTATCCCCCTCCCCCGCTCCCCTGTGGTTACTGTCAGTTTGTTCTTTATTTCAATGTCTCTGGTTATATTTTGCATGCTTGTTTGTTTTATTGATTAGGTTCCACTTATAGGTGAGATTATATCATTTTAAGACATACCTTTTTTAAGAGCCATTATTTAACCTACCACATCTATTAGGTACCAGGGATGTTATAGGCATTAGGGGTGTAGTGGAACAGAAAGCAAAGTCCCTGATGTCATAGAAATTATACTATACTATTGGGAGATAGATAGTAATGCATAACTATTTAATATATAATGCCAGGATATAATTAACATAATGATATAATAATATAATTAATATATCATACAGGGTAGGGCTAAAGTAGATTTAAAGTTGTTTGTATGATAAATAATACAATAATTAATAAATAATAATATAAGAATAAACTTTGTATTTCACATACTCACAACTGTAAACCTACATTTTCCCAATCCTGTATAATATAATGTAACAGTGATAAGAAGAAAAATACAGCAGGGTAAGAAGATAAAATGGAGATGATGGGGATGCTAGTTTTGATAGAGTGCTCAGGGTAAAACAGGTGACAATCAAGCAGAGAACTGAAGCACAAGAGCAAGGCATAGGGGAATGTGCTAGAGGCAGAGCGAACAGCAAGTATGAAGTCCTTTAAAAGGCTCTTTGGCATGTTTGAAAAAGAATAAGGAGGCCAGGGTGAGTGTTTCATAGGGAGTGACCAGAAGAGTGGCAGGAAATGAGTTTGGAGGGGTTAGCAGGAACCAGAGCACACAAAGAATTGTAGACCATGGAAAGGACTTTGGTTTTATTCTAAGTATTATGGGAAATCATTAGATTGAGGCTGGAGATCAAGGGGTGACATATTTTGAGAAGATTAGCTTGGCTGCTATGTGGAGCATGAAGTGTAGCAACAGGGCAAGCATATAGAGTACAGGCAGTGACTACAGTGAGTGGAAAGGGAGAAATGATATCACCATCCAGTTGCTCAGGCCAAAAACCTAGGAATCATTCTGCATTTCTGGCTTTCCCCATCCCCCAAATTTAATCCATTAGAAAGTCCTGTTGGCTTCATATTCAGATACAAAATAATATCCAGTGTCTGATCACTTCTTACCCCTTCCACCACTACCATCCTTGTCCAAGCCACCATCATCTCTTACCTGGACCACGATAACAGCCTCTAACTTGTCTCTCTGCTTCAACCTTTGCCTCTTAAGTGTATTCCCAACACAGCAGCCAAATCAACCTTTTAGAAGTATAAGTCAGAACATATAACCCCATGGCTTGAAATGTTAAATCGTTTTTCAGTGCACGTAAAATCCAAACACTCTAACGTGGTCCCCATTGTATGGCTCCCACGTTCCCCCTCCAACTCCATTTCCTACTATTCTCACCTTCTGGTCTTCTTTCTCTTCCTGGAATCCTTTCATCTTATTCCTCCCTCAGGGCCTTTGCACTAGCTGTTCCCCTAGATAGTAATATAGATGATCTAATATCATATCACTTTTTCCAAGAGGCCTCCCAAATTACCCTCATAAAAGCAGGATCCTGACTCATCCTATTTTTCTTCAGAGCACTTATTACTCTCTGAAATTCTATTTTATTAGGTATTTGTTTAAGTTACTATATATTTATATGGTTCTTTGTTAAATACTTGTTTCTTTCCACTAGAACATAAGTTTCTCCAGGCAGCATTCATGCCTGACTTGTTCATTGCTGTATCCCCAGCACCTAGCACAGTAGGCAGCACACAATAGTCCCTCAGTCAATATTTGTTGAGAGAATACACCTCTCTCATGGTGCACAACTGACCTAGACCCTAAGGACTATATAGTGGCTGGGCATCAGAATCTCCTGGAGGGCTTTCTAAAAATCCATATTGACAAGACCCCTTCCAGACTCACTAAACCACAATCTCTCAGGACAGGTTCCAGAAATCTGCATTTTGAACAAGTTTACTTATGTAACAAACATTTATACACCCCTTAGTGCTACTATTATAAGTACTTTGCACATATTAACTCATTTAATCCTCACAATAATAATTGTAATATTCCCATTTTACTGATGAGGAAGTTGAGGCACGGGAAGGTTTAGTTATTACCCAAGGTCACCCAGCTTGGAAGTAGAAGAGTCAGAATTCAAACCTAACCAGTCCATACTCTTAAGCACCGTTATATGCTGCCACTGTACAGTAGATTCTGTGATCAGCTCTGTTCGAGATGCACAGATAAATACTGTCTGATGAGGACAGTGAGGCCCAGACAAGAGAACAGACCTCTTTAAAGCCAGTCAGAAATGAGATAGGTTTATATCTTCCCAGCTAATGAGCATTCCATTTTGTTTAATCATTCTGTGTACTGTGAAGAGCAGAACCTGGAGTATGTTGCCCACATAAAATCCAGTTGCAAGAGGTTATCTAAGATGTTTTTGTTATCAGTTGCTGGTTGTCAGGGAATACAGAAATATACCCTAGCATTGGGTTCTCTAGCCATCTCTCTGGGAATAACTACAAGCTTAAAATCAGAGATCCCCTTCCCTTAGAATGCAGTTAGCAAAGCCAAAACAAGGGAAGTCTGGATCTGTGGGATGTGGACTAGTCAAAGATGGTATGCAGGAGCAGCCCCAAAATGTCTGCACCAGGCTTAGGCAGTCTCCACTCCCCCACCCCTGCAGCCCCACTGAAGGAGCCATGGGATGTCCCAGCCAGATGACATGCATCAATTACTCTCTAATGCGGCCCTGGGCAAAACAGGCTTTTCAATTTCCAGATGCTTTTTAATTAAAATAAAGGCCACTCTGTAACCTGACTTTGAATGGACAAAGTTTCCTTAGTAGAATAACTATACAAATTCACCCTTTTTCCATTACTTTTCACTGAGCAACTGAAATGTTTGTAACCAATAAATTATGACTTGAGTCACATGACAGCATGGGGCATGGAAGGGTTATGTGACTTATGGAAGGTCACTCTGCTAAAGAGAAAGACTCCTTTGTTCCTACTGCCCCATTTGCTCTTGCCTTTGCTTGCACACATACTACCTTTGGGATAGACGGAAAGAGGCTAGGCTCTCTCACTCAGAACAACAGAAGGTTGAGCAATGATGTGGTGACCTTATCCATTTGGGAATTCAGGTTCTCCCCCTCTGCCCCAAAAGGAATCTTGTGAGCTCAGATTTTCTGTCTTGGTTAAGTTCCAACTGTGCCTTAACCATCTGGGGACAAAGAAGACAGCAGGGCAAAGGGCCAATTTTACTTCTGTCCAGACCACCATTAGAGGAAACATTTGGAGAGGTCTACGGGGGAGACAAGCAAACTTCACCAGCTTTTGTCTTGGGTGTGCCTTTTTTCAAATTCCAGCATAGTAAAGAAGGAAGGGACCAGATGGCAGCAGTGGGCTCTGCTAAGACATGATAGCTTACTTTTTCCTCAGCTCAGCCATTAACAGAATTCAGCAACAATAGTTGTCTATGGGCCCAGAATAAAGCCTGTTGAACCTAGCTTATAGAGTTGGATGTGTTCTCAAGTGATGACCAATTCAGCTCCCCAATTTGTCCCTTGGACAAATCAATGCTATTGTTCTCCACATACCGTGGATCTGGCAAGTGAAATCCAAATAGTTTCATGATTTACCCAAAGACCATCTACCAAGAATTGAGGAGAGGAAACAGTTGTTTCCTTTAACATTTTTTCCCCAAGTTCTTATCCTGTAGATGTTTTTTATGGGTACAGAGTTTTCCTCAAGTTCTCTTTTCTCCATTCTGGTGAAAGATTGAGTCTAATTTGTATTGTCAGCTATACAGACAGGAAGAGGAAAGAATGAGAAACCAGTGAGGTAACACATTTTCAAATTTTCCTTGAATGCACCAAAATAATTTCTTCAACAATCTGGAAGTACCCAAGCATTCTGTGTGGTCTATCTTTGGCCATGTGTAAGTAAAACCAATATAGCCATATAAAGGCCACTGCATAAGCCATAGGAAAGTGGAGAATCCAGTCAACCCATTTGAGAGGCTGTTAATATCTTTTTACAACTCTAAATTGCCGTTTCACTGTACCACAAAAACTTGGGGATCATGTTGCATGTGACTGAGATTATGGGAGGAAAGCTCTACAAATGAAGTTTATTTTATCTGGGGTCCTTTTCTCACTTTGGCCTTTTACTGGACATATGAGCTTTCCTTGTTTGTGTCTACTGAAGACACAGAAACTTCCCCACCATCTACCCCAGCCCTACTCATTTCTTTGCTGACTGACCTTTGAGATGGAGGCTCTCTTGGCTTTGCCAAGACTGAGAGTGTCTCCATGAGTCCTTTCCAAGCTTCCCAAGAGACTTTGAGGTGTGAAGCTGAGAAAATGTGTTTTAGGATTCAGTGCTTAGAATATTTTTCCACATGCAATCCTGAAGCTAGAATTTCCGGGGAAGATCCATAATGTCAGGTCAATTTGGACAAATATGTTGTCTTTTCATATCCATTAAACTTGTGAAATGTCACAAAAAGTCCATGTCCTAAATGGCTCCCAAGTAGGCTACAAGGCCAAGATTTTGGTGTCCAAGGAAAGATTCTTGTGTTTCATCCCTCTGGGGAATTGTAATCACATTCAACAGATGTGTAGCTTCAAAAAAACAAAGGATGGTAGCCTTTAGAAATATCCATCTGTTGAATATTTTCCCTTTCATCTCTAGAATAGATAGAGACTGTGTGAACAATGCTGCCCAGCCCTGTGCTAGATTACAGCCACATTTTTTCTCATTAACAGAAGAGTAAAGACAAATGACAAATATTTGTGAATTGGCTGGCAGTACCTAGGTCACATTGTTTGAAGTACTTTGGGCCCTCATTATGGGATTAAGTTATATGAGAGAATATGTTGAACCCCATTCTTCCCTCTGCAGATGGAAATAAAAAGTCACTGTCAGCCTAACTAATCAAATCTTTCCAGCTTTGACACTCACTATCAATAAATACCATCTCTCTACTACCAAGTGCCAATCTGGAGCAACCTCATTAGGCCAGAGGGCTTAGGTACCAGGATGCAGACTGCATCCTATGCCATTTCTCATTTGGAATCATTTGGTCCACTAAATCTCTGTTTGTAGAATTTAATTTTTAGGACTATAATGAAGCTTCCACAAGATACAGTTTCTAGCCTGGACAGAAATGGCCATGGAAAAAGGCCATTTCCTTTCTCACATCCTGTCATAAATCTACTCAACTTTTTCTTTCCCCCTCCCTCCTGCCCTCCTTTCTTCCTATCTCTTAACTTTCTTTTCTTTCTTTCTTTCTTTCTTTCTTTCTTTCTTTCTTTCTTTCTTTCTTTCTTTCTTTCTTTCTTTTTCTTCTCCTTCTTCTTCTTCTTCTTCTTCTTCTTCTTCTTCTTCTTCTTCTTCTTCTTCTTCTTCTTCTTCTTCTTCTTCTTCTTCTTTTCTCTCTCTCTCTCTCTTTCTTTTCCCTCTCTCTTTCTTTCTTTCTTTTCTTTCTTTCTTTCCTTCTATAAACTTTCAGAGGTTCACCCAGTATAATTTCACTAAGTTCACAAGCCTGGGTTATTTCTCTCTCTCTCACCTTTCTCCCTGTCAGCACTGACTGGATTCCCCAAAAGGGCCATTTCAGCTTAAACAGATACAGAGGGGGAAAATCCATCTTCTTGTGACTTACATAAGGAATTTGAGCCTCCCCACAGCCCTAGTCTGTCTCAAGTTTGCCTCTAATACTATGGCCAAAGGAGCCTCTGAAATAAGATTTGTAGGTATGCCTAGCAGTACATTGAATAAAGAGGAAAAACTCACCAGATTTAGTCTCTGAAACCCCGGGTGACCAGCCACTCACCTATATTATAGGGCATTGTTAGTGCAGCAATTTCTGTGCAGTAAGCAGCCACCCCCCTCATTGTTCACTAGTAGATTGGGAATTGGGATTTCTTCTAATGAAACTCTCTTTTGGGGTAGCACTCATGATTTCTGAAAGAGTCACTTACTTTGTTCCATCAGAATTATGAGTTTTTATTGAGGTTACTAGTTATTAAAGATATATTCCTCAGAGTGAGGATGTGCCTCCAAGCAGCTGGTTACATTGGCAGCACCACTATTCTCAGTCCTTGAGGAAGATAACTGAGTATCACCTGATTTTAGTACAGCAACAGGAGGATACTCCAGAGACACTATTTAACATCAAAACAAAAGGCAAGAGGGAGCAAGAGAGATTGAGCAAGAAAGTACATGAGAGAATTCATGCTTCAGATGTCTCTGAGCACACAGCCAGCTAGGGTATTGAAACCACCCACAGACAATATGTCAGCCTCTGAGTTTCCCACAGAGGATGTTATTTTAAGCCTTGTAACTTATAGGGAGGGGTGCTTCAAGGTCATCTAATGATTCTTGAAACCCCCTCTACGGTCCTCCCACCAAATGGCTAACCAGGCTCTCCTTGTATTCCTCCAGTAGTGGGAATCTCACCTCCAGCTAGAGTTTGGTACTCTTGAATAACTGACTGAAAAGCATTTTCTTTTCTGTTATTCAGTCTCTCAGTTCCATTTACTGAGCACATACTATATGACAGGCACTGCATTATGTATTTGGGATTCAACAGTGGATGAAACAAGTACGATTCCTGCTCTCATGAACTTTACAGTCTAGTGGGGAGATAGATAATAAAAGAACTGAACTCCCCCATCCAGCTTATCACTCTGTATCCTCTTACCCACCAGTATGTGGTATCCAATGACTCAAGATGGTTTGGCCTGATCTCTGGGGCCAGACAGAGCTCCTTTATTCTGAAGACTAGACTTTTATGAATGCAACCTAAAGCCGCATTTTTGTTTTGCTTTACTGGCCACATCAGACATTGACTTACAGTAGGCTGACATCACCAGAAACTCCTAAGTAACCTCCTTTTTTTTTTAACTTACACATTATACCATTAAGCTAGTATTTTTCTATCCTACATTTATGCAATTGATTTTTGGACCAAACTACAGTACTTTACATTGATTTCTGTTAAATTTTATTTTACAAAAATACCCTGTCATTTCAGTTTATTCAGCTAGTTTACAATTCAGCAGGATAGGAAGTTGTTTGCAAAATTTACTCAATGACCTGTGTATAAAACTAAAAACACTGCATTTTCACAGGGAGAAACTGGGTCTTAGCCAAAAGTTGGATGCCTAACAAAAAACCAATGTGTCACAGGAGTTTCACCCCATGGGGTTAACTTTATTTTTTAACAAGGAAGCAAAGCAATCATATTCTGCTTTGATTCTGCAAAATAGTCTTGGAAACTACAAAGCTTAACATAGATCACAATCTTCTCAGAACATCCCCAACTGCTTACCATGTGCTTGATACTCAAATGGGTCTGTGAACTCGAAATACAGCAGTGACAGTGGGGGAGGGGATTTTCGGATGTGAAATCTTCAAGGCAATGGGCCATTGTTGGGAAAGATACCCATAACCACTAGCTCTTGGTATGAGCTCAGGCATCTACCTCCTTGCCTTGCTTGTGTGGCAGGATTGGAGGATACACTGTAGCTTGGTGTTCCATGGGACAACAAAAAGCCTAGCTAGCCAATGACCCTCAGCTTGGTGGAGGCCTGGCAGAGCAGATTCCTTGGGTGGTGTGCTTGGATGGATAGATGTGTGCTCAGGCACTGGGATTTAGGGGCTAGCAAACTTAACCAGCTAGGCAGGCTGGCAAGCTTCTCTTAGGCAAACACCCCTAACCTCCTCCACCCCTCCCACCCACATTCTTGAGGTTTTCGTTCACAAGACCTGAGTGAAAGACTGGCTGCCTGACTGCTAATTATTCCTGGAAGTGGCATGCTATGAAGTCTGCAAACATTTTCTGCAAACATTGGCCCACAAGAGGCAAGCTGTTGAGTTCTGGAAGCCAGGAGGCTAGAGGTGGGAGGGAGCTTAGGAAGCATTCCTCAAGCATGAGGCAGTAGGGTCTCTTTGCCTGCTGGATTGCTGCTGTAAGGTCAGTGGGGAACAGATGCACAAGGACAGCCCCCAAGGTAGAATGGGACCACCCAGGGGAGTTGGGCTTTTCAGACTTGTTTCTAGGTGAACATATGAGGGTGAATTGGGGGCTGTCATTTAGCTGGACTGTTGATACATTTCTGTTGTCAAGAAGAGTTTCATCTGCCACCCAGCCAAACTTTGCATGCACACATGTTTTCCAGAGACAGAGACAAAAATGTGTTTGGGGAGAGGGGGCGGGGGGAGAGACTGAAGTGACAGTTACATTAGCCGTATGCAGGGCCATCCTCATCACCTCGGCATTTCCTGGAGATTGTTGCGGCCTTCTGTGAACCCCAGCCAAAGTTCTATCGAAATTCTGGGTAAGCCCCATGGCCAAAAGCAGGCTGGCCTGGTTCAGAGGGAGAAAAAGGAGACTTTAGGGAGAGTAGTCAGGTTTCAAAGGCCTTCCACCATCAGAGCCCACCCCACCAATCTTTTCAGCCTCATATACCATTGCTCTATCCCTCCAACTCTAGCAACACCACACTGTACCCCTAGCACCCTGCTGTGCTAAGCAGTTTTTAGCCTCTGCTGCTGCTCATGATCTTCCCTCTGTACACAATGCTCTCTCCCCACTGCTTCTCCATCCTAACTCCCACCCATCTTTCAAGACTCACTTCTTGTATCAAACCCTTTAGAAAGCCTCCCCTGATTCCCTCTGTTTGAGTCTGGCCTTCTCCTCTGTGCCCCCACAAAATGCTGTGCTTTCTTCAGTCACAGTACTTCTCACACTGCATAATAACAATAGCTCACACTTATCTCAGACTTAGGATGTGAAAGTCACTGTTCTAAATCTTTCCTGTGGCTTAACATTGAATCATCACAAGTGTGCAATGCTATGGGGGTCCTGACTTTATTGATGAGGAAACTGGGAAGTGAAGAGGTTAAGGAACTTGCCCTGGGAAACGAAGAGGTTAAGGAACTTGCCCAGTGTCACACACAGGGAATTGTGAGGCCTGGATTTGAATCCAAGCTGCCTGGTTCTGCAATATGCCCCACTAAAAAATGAACTCTTTGAGGGCAGGTGAATCAAATCATCCCTGAATTTTTACAGTAGATACTCCAGAGATGTTGGATGACCTTTGTTGGACCACATGTGACCACTAAGCCCATGGGGAAGGTCCTGGAAAGGTGGGAAGTGCCAGAAGAAGAGCAGTCCCTCATCACACACCTCTTCTGCCTGCCACTCTACAGATGTCCAGGCCTAGCTGACAACTCTGTAAATGAACCCTCTCCTCCCAGTTCAGAGCACAAAGGCCTAGGACCTACTAGGACCTATGCCCCACCTTGGGAGGCAGTGTTTGGGAGACCATTTCCCAAATGCAGACCCATTTGTACTGGGCTTGCTTGCCTCGCTGCCACCAGTGTAACAGTGACTGTTCATTTGATTTTGATTAAAGACAACAAAGTACTTGCTGACTGGCAGAGTAGGTAGAGTGGGAGAAGGTTTGATTTGGAGGATTAACAGTGAGCCCGTCCTGCCCCAAACCCAGGGAGATTTGGAGCAGCTAGAAAGAAATATTTAGAAATCTTTCTAAAAACTTTCTGTTTTCAGCTCAAAGCCTTTCTGGGAAGGATTCACCTATGTGGAATTCCTATAAACACGTGTGAACTGGCCATTATGACCAAGGTTACATCTACCACAAGTCTTTTTCTGGACTCTCAAGAGACCCTTTTGAGGAAATAAGCATATCTCTGTGAAAGATGAAAAATAGAGCATGATACTTGGGATCCAGAGCTCCAGAGCTCCAGATTATAAATTCAGAGATTGAACTCTGGGCAGAGTAACTATGAGTGTGGGTACTGGAATAGGACTGTTTGAACTGGCATATTGACCCCATCACTTGACAGCTGTGTGGCCTTAGGTTCCTCATCTACAAAATGGATATAATAACAACATCCACTCACCTCATAGGGTTAATGTGAACACTAAGTCACTTAACTAAAAACAGCTCCTGGCACATAATAAATGTTCAAAAATTACAAACTGTTATTATGTGCCTTGGTTCTTATACAGATTAGCTTGTGGCCTTGAGAAAATCTGTTTTTTTTTTTATTTTACCTTTTATTTTGCGGGGCAGGGGAAGTAAATCACTTATTTTGAGATTCCTCATCTGTAACAGAAAGGGTGTGACTTGATCCCTATGGACCTTTCCAGCTCTCACTTTCTAAACAATATATTTCCCACCTTAATTTATATTTTCTTTTTCTTTAATTGAGATACAATTTATATTCAGTTATGTATTCAAACCTCACGGTACAGCTCTATGAATTGTTGCATACATGTGTACATGTGTATACAACTGTATACACCAATTGTATCAAGATCTAGAAATTGCTAGCTTCTTTGTGCTCCTTTCCAGTCTACTATTCTGACCTTCATCACCATAGGTTAGTTCTGCCTCTTTTTGTACTTGATATAAATGAATCATAGAATCATGTAATATGCTTTGTGTCTGACTTCTTTTATTCAACATTTTATATATAATGTATATACATACGTGTGTGTGTGTGTGTGTGTGTGTGTGTATGCAGGGACCCCAAAAAACTCAAAATTATTTTCTGGAGGCTGGGCCCCTTATAGTACAGGTTTCCTCCTCTAGGTGAGTATTCTAGGAACCCATCTGTATCAGTGCACCAGTTGGCATTGTTGTGAGAGGCTGCGTTCAGCTTCAGTGAATTTTTTTCTGAAGACTCTTCCAACTCGTTTGCTGATTTCATGATGGGTGATTTACGAGTGCACCTGCCCACACTGTACTGAGTGTTCAGCAGTTTTTGACCCAAAATGGCATGACTCCCATACCCTACCCTTGTTATTCACCCAATCTTGCTCCAAGCAACTTGTTTTTGTTTCCCCAGATGAAAAAAGTCCTCAAAAGGAAACATTTTGCCAATGTGGAAAAGGTGAAACACAAATGGCAGAAGCACTAAAAGGCATCAAAATTGACGAATTCAAAAACTGTTTTGAACAGTAAAAAAAATGTTACAATAGGTGTATTGCATCAAATGGAGAGTACTTTGAAGGTGACTGAAGTTTAAACATGCAAAAATAAATACACAATTTTTGTAAATAAATTCTGGGGTTTTTGGTCCCCCTCATGTATGTGTATGTATGTCAGGTATACATGCAGGGGTCTGGCACAAATAACACCCCTTTTTTATTATAAAATATTTTATTACA
Source organism: Tonatia bakeri (assembly GCA_004024845.1). Lineage (NCBI taxonomy): Eukaryota > Metazoa > Chordata > Mammalia > Chiroptera > Phyllostomidae > Tonatia > Tonatia bakeri. The sequence goes on from PVIA01005242.1 coordinate 23,969, forward strand.
AAAAATTCATGTAATTCTGTAGCATAACAATATCACATTCAAGAACACCATATGACTTTTTAAGTGAAATGTGCAAATTAAAACTATAAACTATTACACCCATATTATATTACTCTACCAACCACACTCAAGCAGGCATTGCTTCTGCTGGACCCTGTATATATATATCATATATCTGCACTGTAATGTGTACCAGTATTTATTTTTTTTAATTGCTGAGTAGTGTTCCATTCTATGGATATATCACAATTTATCATTTATCCAGCTGATGGACATTTGAATTATTTCTAGTTTGAGACTATTATGTCCATCCTTGTACGTATCTTTTGGTGAACATACTTATTCATTTATGTTGGGTGTATACCTAGGAGTGGAATTGCTAGGCCATAGGACATGCATCTGTTTGGCTTTAGTAGGTATTGCTCAAGTGTTACAAAAGTGACTTTACTAATTTAAAGATCTACTGGTAATGTATTAGAGTTGCATTTTTTTATATATCCTTGTCAACACTAAATATTGTCAGTCATTTTGTTTTGCCCATTTTGGTGTTTATATTTTTGACTATGGCTTTATCTATGTTGCTATAGACATGCTAACACATGAATATCATTTCAGTCTATCTTTGCCTAGCTATATGTGGATCTTTACAAAGGAAGCCATCCCTAACATAGCCTCTGCAGTAGATACTACATTCAGGATAAAAAATATCCAAGGGACATATGCCCAAATTGGCCCTCTGACAATAGCTGCTTCAGAAGAAAGGCTGCACAGTGCTAACATCATTTAGAAAAATGTTACTTTGGAGCAAAAGATGAAAGCAGCTTCAACCTTAATTTCTAACTTCTGGCTGTTTGTACAACCCCAGGAATTTAGTAGTGAATAAAACTGACCACCCATACAGAGCCGCTCAAAGGAATCCAAGGACATGAATACCAGGGGATTAGAGTTTCACAGCATTTTTATAGCAGCTTTATGGAGATATAATTCACCTACCATAGTATATTCATATAGTTGTGAAACCATCATCACTATTCAAACCCATGGTCATCACTCCAAACAGAAACCCTGTAGCCATGAACAATCATTTCGGTTCTCTCCTCCCTTCAAGCTCCTAGCAACCTCTAATCTACTTTCTGTTTCTATGGATTTGCATATTGTGGACATGTCATATAAATGAATCACACAATATTTGGCCCTTTGTAGCTAGCTTATTTTTGTTAGCATAATGTATTCAACGTTCATCATGTTGTAACATGTGCCTGTACTTAATTCCTTTTTATAACTAAATAATATTTCACTTTGTGGATATACCACATTTTGTTTACTCACATGTTGAGATGGATATTTGAGTTGTTTCCACTTTTTGGCTATTATGAATAATGCTGCTATGAACATTCATATACAAGTTTTTGTGTGGACATCTGTTTTAAATTTTCTTGGGCATACACCTAGGAGTGGAACTTCTGTGTTATAGGGAAACTAACTTTATGTTTAACTTTTTGAGGAAGTGCCAACTTGTTTTTTTTTTTCAAAGTGGCTGCACAATGTTATAAACCCACCAGCAATGTTTGGGGGTTCCAATTTCTCCACATCTTCAGTAACACTTGTTATTTTACATTTATCTTTTATTATGGCTATCCTGGGGGGTATGAAGTGTTATCACATTGTGGTTTTGGCTTGCAGTTACCTAAATAACTAGTTATGTTGAGCATCTTTTCATATACTTACTGGCCATTTGTATATCTTCTTTGAAGGCCTGTCTATTCAAATCCTTTGATCATATTTGAGTTATTTTTGTTTTTATGATGGAGTTGTAAGTGTTCCATATATATTCTAGATACAAGTCTCTTATCAGATTATAATTCACAAAAATGTTCTTCCATTCTGTGGGTGGTCTCTTCACTTTCTTGATTGTGTGCTTTGAAGCATAAAAGCTCTTAATTTTAATGTAGTTCAATTTATCTATTTATTTCTGTGGTTGCTTGTACTTTTGGTGTCATAACTAAGAAATCATTGCCAAATCTAAGGTAAGAAAGATTTACACTTATTTTTTTCTAAGAATTTTAGAGCTTGAGCTCTTCTGTTTAGACTGTTCAGCTATTGTGATTTAATTTTTTTACATGGTGTAAGGAAAGGTCCAACTTCATTCTTTTGCATGTGGATATCCACTTGTCATAGCACCATTTATTTAAAAGACTATTCTTTCCTCATTGAATTGTCTTGCTACCATTTTTACAAGTAAATTAAACATAAGCGGGTGGGTTTGTTTCTGGTCCACAGCATTTTTTAATTTTGTTTTTATTTATTTTTTATTTAAAAAAATTTTGTTGTTCAATTACAGTTATTCCCATTTTTTTCCCATTACTCTCCCCTGCCCTATTCATCCCCCACCTCCCACATTCAATCCTCCCCCCACTCTGTTGTCTTTATCCATGGGTCCTTTATATATGTTCCTTAACTTGACCCTTCCCCTTCTTTCCTCTGTTATTCCCCTCCCTCCACCCCATTACTGTCAGTTTGTTCTTTATTTCTGTGTCTCTGGTTCTATTTTGCTTGCTTGCTTGTTTTGTTGATTAGGTTCCACTTATAGGTGAGATCATATGGTATTTGTCTTTCATAGCCTGGCTTATTTCACTTAGCATAATGGTCTCCAGTTCCGGAAGTCCATGCTGATATGAAGGCTAGGAGCTCCTTCTTTCTTTCTACAATGTAGTATTTCATTGTGTAAATGTGCCACAGTTTCTTGATCCACTCATGCTCATTTAGGGTGCTTTCAGCATTTGGCTATTGTGAATAATGCTGCTATGAACATTGGGGTGCATAGATTCTTTTGAAATGGTGTTTCAGGGTTCTTAGGATATATTTACAGCAGTGGAACTGCCTGAGGTCCACAGCATTTTTAAATGACAGAAAAGAATGGTCATATATGGAGGGCCCACAATACTACCTATATTCCTAATGTTTCAGGGTAGCATACCCAGAGGCCTCTTATTCTTTTACTCTGAAAAGAAAAGGCACAGACCAGATAAACATTAATCACTGAAACTGGGTCTAATGACAACCTGGAAGCAAATCATGTGGGAAAGTTACACATGTTTCCATAACCGATCTTCCTTTCTCTGGAAAGTAATCTTCATTGTAGACCTGATTTCTCTTTGTGAACATGATGCCTTGACTTTAAGAAAAGTCTTCCCTTCTGACTGAGGCCTCTTTCTCTTTAGCTGGGCACTTCATCCAGTATTAACCCTCTCAAGACTGCCCACTCTGAGTTTAAGCTGTAGTTAGACCTCTGACCTAAAAAAGCAGAGGAGCTTGGCTTCATGTGTGTGTGTGTATTTTTCCTCAGAGGATAATTCTCTTGCATGCATTTTGTTTGCCTCACATGTAGCCGCACACTTTGAGAAGCACCCAAGCAAGTGGCAATGGATTTATTCTGTACATATCCTTCACACTTTTTTTCTGATAAGACTCAATTTAACAGTGAGCACCTGTTGAAGCAGACTACTGAGGACAGGAAAGTAACCTGACCTCCTTCTAGTATTGGCCTTACCCAGTACCTGATGACCCTGGCTCATGCTGTGAAGATATTTTTACATCTTGATTAGAAGAGTTTCTTGACTTAGGGGAGGGAGTGTGCTAGAGTGGAAAGGGGGACAGACTTTGGCTCTATATAAGCTGGGTTTGAGTCTCTGATTTTGCATTTACTTGCTGTGATGGACATGGAAACACACAGCTCAGAATCCCTATTGAGAAAGAACCCACTGCCCAGCTGTGAGGAGTGTGGTTAGTTGACAGCCTCCAGCTATTAGCTCCTTCAGGGTCTTCCTCAGCTTTAGAGCCAAGGTTATGCTGCTCTTGGGGTGGACCCAAGTCAATGACTGATCAAGGAGGCAATCCAAGGTCCATTTTCACCACACAATACACTACTCTAGAAGGCAGTCTGCTTTGGAGCTCCTCGACTGGTAGACTTTGACAGGTCTACACCTTTGTCTGATGCATTCCCTTCCCAATTCTGCTTCCTTCCCTTTTCTTTTACAGGTATTAATTCTCTCAATCATTTTCACTAACTACTACAGCATCTGCTTCCCAGAGAACCCATCCTATCTCTCTCAGTCTCAGTTTCCTCTCCTGTGAAAAGAGAATAATGGCATTGTTTCCCCCAGGGTTGTTAGGAGGATTAGAACTATGTAAAATATCTGGCACAGAGTAGGCATTCAATAAAAGGGAGCTATTACTACTAGGGAATAGTCCATATTCATTTCCACTGATACATCCATAATAGCCCAAACCTGTAAATAACTCAATGGTCATCAATGGAATGGATAAATAAATTGTGGTGTATCCATACACTGGAATGCTAATTAGCTGTAAAATGGAAAGAATAAGCAACAAACAACTTAGATAAATCTTACCAGCATTAGAATGAACTAAAGAGATTAGACAAAAATAAATACTACATGATTCCATTTTTCTGAAGTTCAAGAATAGATGAAACTAATCAGTGATGATAGAGGTAAGTGATTCAGTGGGGGATATTGACTAGAAGCATGAAGGAGCCTTCTGAGGAGATGGAAATGTCTCTATCTTCATATAGATTCTGGTTACATAGATACACACACATGATCATGAAGCTTACACTTGAGGCTAACAGAAGTTGTGTACCTAACTATATCTGTCATGCTTCAATTTTTTAAAAAAAGGTAAAAAATAGAAATTTTATTATTAATTAGTTTGTGTACATGTTGTTTCTTTTAATTTAGAAAGTGCAGAGAAGTAGAAAGAGAAAAATTATCCATGGCCCCACCCAAAGATAACCACTGGATACATTTTAGATATTGCATTGCACTGCCCAACTCTTATCACTCCACTTCTCTTAAATGCCATTTTGGCTAGTGGAGAAAGGATGTATCACCATTACTTTCACTTTCTTGGAAGTAGTGCTGTGAAGACTGTTTCCAAGCTTGCTTTTTATCCCTTTCCTCTTTCATCCCTTACCTCAAATAGAACTTGATGCTAAATAGTGCCAAAATTTCAGTGTCCTAACTTGCACATCACCTCATGCTATAGCTGTATCTTCTGGTCTTCTGAATTCTTTTCTGGAAAAGCACAAAGCAAGGGCTCAGGAGTTGAGTCTTTTGTCTTAACAGAAGTTGAAACACTACCACAGGTCCCAAACAGCTTTCTGATGAGAATGAACTTGATTTCTCCAAAGGTTGAAATGGTCCAGGTTCAGAGCATCCAAGCTTTTTGCCTATTTTTGTGTGAATTGTGGGAGAATGGCATTTTTCATGCTTAGATGACCACAAACTGTCAAGGTGACTCAGTAGGGAACATGTCAAGGCAGATTATAATCAAAATCAGGCTGCTGGAACACAGGGGTTTCTTATTAGACAACTGGTTCTCAAAGTGTAGTCTCCTGCCCTGGTTAATATGGCTCAGTTGGTTGGCCATTCTTCCACATAGTGAGAAATGTCCCCAGTTTGATTCCTGGTCAGGGTACATGCCTGGGTTGAGGGTTCAGTCCCTCTGGTCAAGGTGCGTATGAGAGGCAACCAAATGATGTTTCTCTCCCACATTGATGTTTATCTCCCTCTCTTTATCCCTCCCTTCCCCCCTCTCTAAAAATAAATAAATAAAACCTTCTAAAAAAGTGTAGTCTCCAGACCAGTAGTGTCAGCACGACTATCACCTGGGACCTGGTTATAAATGCAACTTTCTGAGCCCCACTATAGAGCTGGTGATTCAAAAACTCTGGGAGTGGGACTTAGTCATCTATATATCAACAAGCCCTCCAGATGATTCTGATGCACTCTCAAGTTTAAGAACTTCTGTTCTAGAGGTTTCTAAATTCCACTGCCAGAGAAAGCAAGAATGTACTCAGTGTGTTCTGCTCATGCTCATAACCAGTGCACTGTGTCCTTAGCATGACTTAGGGGCATGTGCCAGGTCCATATAACTTCAAAGTTTCTTGTTCTTAATATCCTAAACCCAAGAAAATGTATTCCTTTTTTCTCTGTTTGCTGAACAATGATGAAATACAGCCCAATGTTCCCTTAACAAAAAGATTTATTAATTTGTGCTAATGACTGTTTAGAGAAAAACATAAAACCAATGTCCTTGTTGAGTGCTCCTTCTCGAGGGCAAAATGTAGATGTTATCTGTAAAATCAACAAATTTGTCACCAACGTGAAATGTTATCTTTTCCTGAAGATTTTCCCATGCAGCTCAAGGACTTAAGGACTAGACAGCCTCCTCCCTCCCTGTAATCAGATGAAGAGTTTGTAGCCATAACTCAGATACTTTGAGACAGCTCAGAGGTAAGTTGGTTTTCATGTTAGTAGCTTTGCTCAGACCCAATTGAAGAAAAGAGACCATTACCCTATTCAAAGCCTCAAGGAATCCCCGAAGAACTTTGCCTCCTTAAGCTATGTATGACCAGCGCAATAGTCTCTTGGTAAGGACACCAAAGACACAGGCAAAAAAGTAAAAGTAGACAAGTAGGACCTCATTAAATTTAAAAGCTTCTCTACAGCAAAGGAAACAACTGAGTGAAAAAAACCTATGGAATGGGAGAAAATATTTGCAAACTATTTATCTAATAGGGGTTAAAATCCAAAATATGTAAGAAACTCCTACAACTCAATAGCATAAATAAATAAATAAATAATCCAATTTAAAAATCGTCAAAGGATCAAATAGACATTTCTCCAAAGAAGACATAAAAATGGCCAACATGTCCTTAAAAAGATACACACGCTACTAATGAGCTGGGAAATGAAAATCAAAACCAAAGTGAGATACCACCTCACAGCTGTTAGAATGGCTTTTCTCAAAAATCAAAAGACATGGACAACAGAATGGTGAATATTAAAGGGAAAGGGTGGTGGGGAAGATAAAAAAATCAAATGATAACAAGTTTTGGTGAGGATGTGGAGAAATTGGAACCTTTTTACTTTGTTGGAATGTAAAATTGTTCACTCGCTATTGAGAACAGTATGGAAGTTTCTCAAAAAATTAAAAATAGAACTACGTGCGATCCAGTAATTCCATTTCTGGGTATTTATCCAAAAGATTTGAATTGAAATTCAAAATTGAAATTCAATGTATCCAAAAGAATTGAAATCCGGATCTGAAAGAGAGAGTTTCATTCCCATATTCATTGCAACATTATTTCACAACAGCCAAGATATGGAAACAACCTAAGTGTCCATTGTTGGGTGAATAGACAAAGAAAATGTAGTATATACATACAATTGAATATTAATCAAGGAAACAATAGTTTAAGCACTGATTTGTGGCATTTGCTGATTTCCATAATGTAAATACTTCTACCATGGTTAATTTCAAACTACCAATTTAACATCACTGAAAGTGGAGTGACAAAGAGATGAGTAGTTGCAAAACATTATATAGTATTTCCACTACAGATAAAAAAGGCATAAATAATCTAAAGAGCATAGATAATAGTAAATTATAGTAAAATAATAAGGAAGTGATGAATTCTAAGTGCTTATTAGTTTTGTTTTTAATTCATTAAATTACATTCCTATGCTTTAATTTTGTTTTATTTTAATCATTTTAATTGTTATTTTATTACTGTTGTCTCAATTTCCCCCTTTGCCCTCTTTCGCTCATCCCACCCCCTGCTCCCGCAGTCCATCTCCACACTGTCGTCCATGTCCATGGGTCATTAATACATGTTTTTTGACTAGTCCCTTTCTCTTCTTTTCACCATTATCCCCTTCCCCTCCCTCTGGTCACTGTCAGTCTGTTCCATGTTTCTATCGCTGTGGTTCTACTTTGTTCATTAGTCTTTTTTGTTTATTACTTTAATTTTTCCTCTTTCATACAGTTGCTTTAATGCTAAGAATATTAACATTTTTCAACTTTAGTCATCAGATGTGCGTATCTATGGATCAACCTGTTACAGTTTTGAAAAATTTAATAGGCTTTTTTTAGAGCAGTGTTAGATTTACAGAAAAAAGAACACAAAGCACAGATTCACATGTACCACTCGCACACAATTTCCCCTATTATTAATATCTTACATATTTGTTTCAGGGAACCAATATTAATTATTAATATAACAATAATAATTATCACTCGCTTAATTAATTAATTATTCATTATTAATTATTGTTATAATTAATAATATCATTATTAACCAAAGTTCATAGTTTATGTTAGTGTTCACTCTGTTGTACAGTCTATGGGCTTTGACATAAGTATAATGACACGTATCCATCTTTACAGTATTATACAGAATCGTTTCACTACCCTAAAAATCCCACCCACCCTTCTTCTGAAGCCCTGGCAGCCATTGATTGTTGTACAGTCTCCATAGTATTGCCTTTTCCAGAATGTCATATACTTAGGATTATATAGTATGCAGCCTTTTAGACAGGCTTCTTTCACTTAGCAATACACATTTAAGGTTTCACTATGTCTTTTCATGACTTGATAGTTCATTTCCTTTTTTAATAAATCATTTTAGTAGAATTTATTTATAATTTCATATAGTGATGTTGGAAGAATTTCTCTTTTTTTGAGTTTGCAATTTTATTTTCTTATTGTTGTTCAATTACCATTGTCCCGATTTTCCTTCCATTACTCTCCCCTGCCCTACCCACCCCCACCTTCCACATTCAGTCCTCCCTCCCATTGTCCTTGTTCATGGGTCCTTTATACATGTTCCTTGACTTAACCTTTCCCCTTCTTTCCTCTGTTATCCCCCTCCCCTTTCCCCTCTGGTCACTGATGTTTAATGATGGTTATATTTAATAGCCAGCTCTCAAAGTTTCTAAAAATTTTATAACTGACTCTCGTAAGCTGATATAAGCAACTACTGTGACCATACCAAATTTCAACCTGTTTATTTTGGTTTTGGATAAAAAGAGAATCTTCACTCAATTTGGTTCATTATTCTCTTTAACAAAAAGATTTACTACAGGGTTTCTTTGAAGTTGGCAATTTCCTTGGCTCTTCTAAAATAGGAAATTGTTTTAGATGTTATTTTTAAATATTTTCAAAAACAGGTCTGTCTCTATTCTCAACAGCTTCCTGACCACCTTTTGCTTCCTAATAATGAGAACTATTTAAAGGAAAAAGGAACCACTGTAGTGTGGTTTTAAGAAAAGGACATACTTTGCTCTTTCAGAAGTAGTTACACAACAGTTCTGGTCATAAACTGAGGAACAATTAAAATAATTTTCCAAGGTCCCTCCCAAGGCTGTGATTTTCCTCTCATGTACTCAGGTAATGCCACTCATTGTACTCATTAATTTATTCAGCTATTTGAGATCTACCATGTGACAGCCACTGTGCTGAGCTCTGGAGTCACAGCAGAATGCAAGAGGGACATAGACCCTACTCAGTCAGTAATTATACAGATTGTTATTTACTTATACTTTTCATAAAAACTTCAAAGGAGATCATATAACATAGGTGTCTGATCTATTGTGGGAGGTTCAGGATGTGGCATTTAATCTTATACCTGAAAAATGAGTAGAAAATCAGGAAAAGGAGGAGGGAAAACAAAGTAGAATAGACTTCATACCAAGTGATGAGAACAGCCTGTACCATACTGGTATAGAGTATAGTACATAAAGTACATAAACATATATACAATATATCTTTGGCATTAAAATTTCACAGTGGGGGAGCAATTAGGAAAAAGTGTCTAAAAAGGCTTCTGGGCCCCATCCTGTGGCTCAGTTGGTTGGAGCATAATCTTATACACCAAAAGTTTGCAGATTCGATTCCCAGTCACGATACATACCTGGGTTGTAGGTTTGATCCCGTCAGTGTGCTACAGGAGGCAACTGATCAATGTTTCTCCCTCACATTGATGGTTCTGCCTCTCTCTCTCAATCAATAAATATATCCTTGGGTGAGGATTAAAAAGAAATAAACAAATAAACAAACAAACAAATAATATAAAATAAAAAGACTCCTGGTAAGAGGGGAAGCAATAATGAAAAGAAGTTGAGAAACATTGGGCTATACTATATAAAGTAACTGGCACTTTTGAGCTATTATAGTAGCAGTGGTAGAGCTAAGATACTAACCTCTTCCCATGAGGACTGATGGCTTATATGTAGGCATCTGAGCTTGATATTAAGACAAGAAGTTATAAGACTCCTGGTTTTCAACAACTCTGGAAAATTTCATCTATCATTTTTCACATACTGCCTCTGCCCCATTCACTCTATTCTCTCCTACTGGACACTTGTTAGAACTTCTCATTTTATCCTCCATGTAGTTTAATATCTAATATTTCCCATCTCTTTATTCCTGTTTTACCTTCTAGATGATTTCCTAATCCTTATATCAACTGTGTCTGATTTGCACTTTAATCCCTCTACTGAGTGTTCTTTTTTCCATTTCAATCAATGCCCATATTTTATTTTTTTCAAGTCCAACCATATTTTTAAAACAGTTATGTTCTGGACTAATAATTGTTATTTTGTTTTAAAAAATATTTTTAAACATTTGAAGCATGATTATTTTAAAGTCCTTTTCAGATTTGTCTATTAGATACAGTTCCTAAGGTGTGAATTCTCCCATTTGTTATATCAGTCTTGTGGGGGTTTATTTCCTCATGCACTGAGCAAGTTTAGGTTAAAAGTTCATCTTCAGAGTTGTAGTTAAAACACAGACTCATGTGCTATACTACCTGGGTTCAAATTCTAGCTGCCATTTAGCAGCCATGTGATCTTAGACAAGTTACTTTATCTCTTTGTTCTTTGGTTTCAATATATGTAAAAGAAGGCTGTTCTAAGAATACGTTAATATAAACAAAGAACTTAGTACAGTGTCCAACAAATAATTAAGTACTTGGTTAGTGTTGTTATTACTGTGATTTGACAGGAATTGTTCTACCTGGCAGGCCTGGCTGTATACCTCAACTTATGTGGGCTTCCCATTCTCAGCTCAAAGTGGCAGTACACTTCTGAATTGTGTTTTTCCTACCTATATCCCCATTTATGGGCCAGCCCTTCTAGCTGTTAGCTTTCTGTAGGAGCTCAGATCCCACTCCTGACTCTACCCTGTTATTTAAAAGCCATGCACCCAGGATGCATGTTTTCTTTTGATTCCTCTGTAGTCTGTGTAATTGCAATTACTGCTCACTGATGTTGCTTTGAGCTATCTAATCATCTCTGACACTAGAATTTATTCATTTTTGCATTTGATCTCTACTGCATATTTAAAGTATTATATTTTTTAAAGTTTACAATTGTCCCAATTTATCCCCTTTGCCCTCCTCCATCTAGTACCCCCTTTCTATCCAGTAATCTCCCCCTTAGTTCACGTCCATGGGTCATACATATAAGTTCTTTGGCTTTTCCATTTCCCATACTATTCTTAACCTTCCCCGTCTATTTTGTACCTACCAATTATGCTTCTTAATCCCTGTACCTTTTCCCCCATTCACCCCTTTCCCCCTCCCCACTGATAACTCTCCAAATGATCTCCATTTCTGTGATTCTGTTCATATTCTAGTTGTTTACTTAGTTTGTTTTGTTTTTGTTTTTAGATTCAGTTGTTGGTAGTTCTGAGTTTGTTGTCATTTTACTGTTCACAGATCTTCTTCTTTTTCTAAAATAAGTCCATTTAACATTTCATATAATAAGGACTTGGTGATGATGAACTCCTTTAGCTTTAGGTTGTCTGGGAAGCACTTTATCTGCCCTTCCATTCTAAATGATAGCTTGGCTGGATAGAGTAATCTTGGATGTAGGTCCTTGCTTTTCATCACTTTTCCAAGTTTCTCTTGAGAAATCAGCTGATGGTCTTCTGAAAACTCTTTTGCAGTTAACTCTCTTGTTTCTTTTAAGATTCTCTCTTTATCTTTAACCTTTAGCATTTTAATTATGATGTGTCTTGGTTTGGTCCTCTTTGGGTCCAACTTGTTTGGGAATCTTTGTGCTTCCTGGACTTGTATGAGTATTTGTTTTGCCAAATTAAGAAAGTTTTCTTTCATTATTTTTCCAAATAAGTTTTCAATTTCTTGCTCTTCCTCTTCTTCTGGCATCCTTATGATTTGAATGTTGGCACGTTTGAAGATGCCCCAGAGTCTTCTTATTTTATCCTCATTTTTTCGAACTCTTATTTCTTCATTCTGTACTGGTTGACCATTTATTTCTTCCTTATGTTCCAAATCATTGATTTTAACCCTGGCTTCCTTCCCTTCCCTGTTGGTTCCCTGTGGATTTTTATTTATTTCACTTAGTGTAGCTTTCATTTGTTCCCTTATGCATTTGCCATACTCAATGTGTTCTCTGAGCATCCTTATCACCTGTGTTTTGAATTCTGCACCTGATAGGTTGGCTATCTCCATTTCATTAAATTCTTTTTATGGAGTTTTTATCTGTTCTTTCATTTGAGCCATATTTCTTTGTTTCCTCAATTTGGCAGCCTCCCTATGTTTGTTTCTGTGTACTCTGTAGAGCTGTTTTGGTTCCTTGTCTTTGCACACCTGTTATGTTGTAAGCCTTTGGTATTCGCCAGGTCGGGGCAACCTGCTTTACTGCTTTGTGGTGCTGTATGTGGGAGAGGGGTCAGAGAGGAACAATGCCACTTGCTCAGATCATGCCCCATTTCCAGTCACTTCCCCCACTTCCCATATGCGACTGGCATCCTTCTAACTGCTGAGCTGGTGCCGAATCCCAGAGTGGGAAAGTTTGTGTACATTCTAGGACCATGTGGATCCTTTAAATGGACTCTCTTGAGAGACCAGCAGTTTCTTAGGCTGCCCCAACTCTGGTTTTTACAACCAGAAGTTATGAGGCTTTATTTCCTTGTGCTGGAACCATGGGATGCACAGTCTGGCCTGGGGCTGGGATTGCTCCTTCCCCAGGTGTCCCTCCCAGTTTTTATCCGCCACACATGAATGTGGGACCACCTGTTCCTCTGGCCACTGTCACCACAGCCTCACCACCACCACACTGTCCCCCCCACCCCAGCTCCCCATCTCCACCCTTCCTACTTGTCTGGATGAACATTTCTTCTTTAAACCCTTGGTTGTTGGACTTCCATACAGTTCATTTTTCTGGCAGTTGTGGTTGTTTTTAGTTTTGAAGTTAGTTGTGATCCTTCTTGTAGTTGTGAGGAGATGAAACATATCTACCCAAGCCTCCACCTTGGCTGGAACTGAAATGTTTTAAAACAATGCATTTGGAGTGGAGGGAGAGCGGCCTGCAAAATGAACAGAAATCCCTGAATGCCCTTTCTAAAGAGGTTTACCTCTCATATGGACATGAGATCCTTGAGGGAAACTGGGACAAAAGGGGGCATATTTTATTTGTTTTGTTTCCCCTGTACCTCATACAGGTCCTGATACATTTGACATACATTTACTGAATTAAGAAATAAAAGACTATGTTGGTGTCAGCAAGCACTACAGGCAACCAGCTCACTGCTTGGTTTCTCTAAGAATTATCACCACCACCATGGTGTGCCCACCACCCTTGTTCCTGTGAAAGAGCTTTGTCAAAGTTTCTAACAAATGAACAAGTGAAAGTAGATATAATTCATTCAGTCAGTAACTATCACAAAAGTAAGCACCAGATATGTGTTTCTTTTACTCTGAAAGCAAAATACTAAACTGAAAATGCTGCAGAGACAACAGATTATTCTGATTTTAAACTGTTGTTTTAAAACATCAGAGTAAAAAAAAAGAGTAAAATGTCAAGCAGGTAACTGATGTAATCTGGCAAAGTGAGTATATAACTCTATTTATATAAAGACACACACATATATCAGGCCATCAACAGTATTTGTATAAACAGTGACTCTCCTATGAAGGTAAAGGCCACCTCCCCTTCAGTTCCAGTGACTGAGATACATTTTTCCAAAGCTGGGAGCAAATTCAGATGCAGCAATTTTCTTCTTCTCCTTGAAAATTTGGCAGGCACAGCAACTCTGCCTCTGTTGCCACATTCCCTTGAGGTTTTATGACTCTGTGCATATGGCCTGTGTGAAGGCTTCACTTAGGTCACCTTATGTCTTTGGCAGCCAGCATGAATCTAGTATGATGATTCAGGAAGACCCTGGTGTTTCCCAGATGGGTCCAGATCTAGCCACGCAATCACTGTCCTCCAGCTGGGAGATGTGACACTGGGGTGATGAAGTGGCTGCTGAGAAGAAGGCAATTTAACTCTGAATTTGGTCTGTTCTTTAAGTCCAAAGATTGGACAAACCCATATACATATGCATATAAAATCAATATTATGCACACATATACACAAACATACATATAAAATCAATATTATATACACATACAAACATACCATTCCCCAATTGCACAGTTGTTGTTTTTTTCTTGGGTTTTTTGTTTATTTGTTTGTTTGTTTTTAGGATTTCATGTGAGATTCCCCTGAACATGTATTTCCTAAGGTAATCTCCTATTCTTTTCCACATTTACTTGCTATCTTATCATTCTCTCTTTCTTTGCTTCTCTATGTAATTCCTTATCAATGTTTTAACTCTCTAGGAATTCTCATTAACCCTGATGGTCAGTTTAGGGCTCTTTGAAACAGAGATCGGAACTCTAACTCCTTTTCCAATGTGGGCTTCTCTGCTTCATTCTCTCCTATGGGCCTTGTTTATGAAGGGAAACAGACTCATGGAAGCTGCTCCATCACTTGTAATACAACACTACCCTCAGAGTGGACATTCTGGTTTGTAAAGGAGAGTACTGGCATAAATTTGGTCATAATCACAGCAGTTCTAATAACTTGCTCTTCCTTCAATTAAACATAGTCTTCACTGTTACTACCAAGGCAATAGGGAAAAAAATATTGGCTCTGTAATTTGACAGACTGGAGTCCAAATTCCAACTTCAGCAGTTAATAACTGGGTGACCCTGGGCAAGACATTTATCCTCTCTGAGCCCCTATTTTTCATCTTTAAAGTTGAAATCAAATAGAATATATTTTCAAACATGCACATAATAGGCACTCTATAGATAAGAGCAATTACTATGATTATTTGTGTGATAGGAACAGCCCTTGGTCCTTCCTATGTCACCTTAGGCAGAGATTCTCACAGTCATACTTTCTCAGAGTTAAAAGAAAGACTAAAGATTCTCAAAGCATCTTTTCACATTCAGTCAAGTGAAAAGCTCTCAACTGCTGAGTGCCCAATGTGGCTCGAGCTCTGGAAGCTCTAGTAGAAACAGATCTGTTCCTGCCCTTGTGGGGCCCTAGCCATCCAAACAGATAAGATGAAAATGTAAACATTGGGGATTAGGTTTCAACATATGAATTTATTGGGAGGGACAACACAAACATTTAGTCCATGGCGACCAGCATCTGCTAAGTTATTCCCTGTAGACCAGAGGGTTACAGAAATTCAGAGAGAGAGGGCAGCGGTGGGTCAGAAGTCTTCCTGGAAGAGACAGGGCTTGAGATGAGATTCAAAGAAAGGGTTTTAGAGAGACCCTTACAAGAAATGGGAGCTCTATAGGTGTATGCTGGACAAATTTGAAGGGCAGTCACAATTGTTATTGCTATTTTACAAATAAGAAAATGGAAGGTCAGATAAACCTAGGGACTTCTCCAAGGCCACTCAGCAAGTAACTGGCAGTTACAGGATTTAAATAGAGAACTGTCTCTGATGCCAAAGGCTATGTTAAAAGGTGGCTCTGACTGAAGAAAGATCAGGCTTTTGCTGAAAAGTAGGAAATAGGGAGCCATTGATAATTTTTTCAGAGAGAAGTGACTTGACAAAAGCAATGTGTTTTTCTAAATTCATGAGACAACATATGTTTAGGAGAATATTCTAATACTAGAGGGGTCATTTAGGAATCAGCTACAGGAATTTAGGGTGAGGCATTGAAGACCTGACCTGGGGAAGGAGCAGAGTGGGTCTGGAGATGGCAGAGAAACATGAGCCCTGTTAAAAGGGCAAATTGAAATACTTGAGAAATGGCTGAATATGGAAAATGCAGAGAGGAATGGATTAAAGAATCAGCTCTAAGGACCAGAAGACTGGGTAATACCATTGCTGGAGATATTGGGAAGATGAGCTAATGCACTGTGGCTGTTCATATGAAACAAGGCCAGATTTCCTTTATTCCTACAGCTATTAAATCTTTTTATTGAAAAAATAATAATGTCTAGCATAAGAAAACTGACAAATTCAAGATATGGGATATTCTACAGTACAACTGACCTGAACTCTTCAAAAAGTGATTGTTACATACACACATGCAAATCGAGAACATGTTCCATTTCACATTAAAAAACACTAAAGAGACATACTCAGTGCAATGCACAAATCTTAATTTTGGAATTTTTTTAATTTAGAAAAAAATCTAAAAGATATGCAGTGGACATTAGGGCAATTTGAATATGGATTGGAAATTAGATGATATTAGATTATTTTTAGGTGGAATAATGGTTTGTGGTGAGAAGGGAAAATCTCTTAGGAGAGTCATCTGAAGAATTTAGGATAGTATGTCATGATGCCTATAACTTACATTTGAGTGGTTCAACAAAGAATAGATAGATATGTAGGTAGATAGATAGATTTGTAGATATAGATATATAATATATAGACAGCAAATATATCAAAGTGTTGCCTAATTGTGGAATTTTGATGGGTATAGTTATGTTGAGTGTATTAGCTTTTTCCATCTCTCTGTATGCTTGAAAATATTCAAAATAAAAATTTGGAAAAAGCACCATGGCTAGTGTAGCTCAGTGGATTGAGTGCTGGCCTGTGAACCAAAGGGTCACCAGTTCAATTCCCAGTCAGGGCACATGCCTGGGTTGTGGGCCAGGTCCCCAATAGGGGGCGCACAAGAGGCAACCACACATTGATATTTCTCTCCCTCTATTTCTCCTTCCCCTCCCCTCTCTCTAAAAATAAATAAATAAAATATTTTTTAAAAAATTTGGGAAAAGTAATTCATGGACATAGTAAAATGTTAAAACAGTATACAGTGAACCTTTCTGTCCAGACACTTGGTACTTCCTTCCCAGAAGCAACCACTGTTTACATTTCCTGAAATGTAATGTGCATTTACAAGCCTATACATGTATTTGTAGGTCCTTTAAAAAAAAACATGGATTCATGCTATAAATCTTTTTGTTATCTACAGTAGGCTCTCTCTTATCTGTACAATTGGAGGAGTAGTTAGTTAATTAAAACTTAGTTAAAACAGAAGTACCTGGACCTGTTAGGCAGAAGTATACCAGCACATTCAGCAGCGGTGTGTTTTATGGAGGAAATGGAGAGCATTCTTTGATCTTGAGTTAGCTCCACAGAGGCCAGGTAAGCAAGCTTCCACAGCAATGCTGGCAGCTTGCTTTTTTATCACTTTATATGCCTTCTTGGAGATTGTTCCATATGAACACATGTTGTAGATCTGCCTTATTCTTTCAGCACAGTTTTTAGGATGAGTTGCTTTTAGAATGACTGTATGGCTTTAATCACACTGTGCTTAGGGTGATGAGGGGGCATTTGGGTGGAAATCGCCTGGGCTTCTGGAACTTGCCTAATCATAAGAATCACTTGGGTATTTTTTTGAACAACTTCCCAAACTTGGGCAATGCTGCCATAAGCAGTTGGAGAAGCAGGGCTGGGCCTCCAGTGACAGGACTTCTTTGAGGAATGGAAGTTTTACTAATGGTGTTATTTAAGGGCATGAGAATAGACAGAGATAAGGCAAGATGCCAGAGAAATGCTGAGGTCCAAGGACAGAGTCCACAAACTCCCATATGAGCTTCTGCCCCCTACCCCTCCCCACCAAAGATGATTGCCTCCTGTTGTAATCATGAGGGTCACATTTCCAAAGCATGTGCAGCTTTGAATATGAAAACCCTCCCTAACTGCCAGCACCTGGGCAAATTTAAATCCCACACAGACATAAGGCTCCTCTCTGCAAATGGGAAGGATTTGATTGGAAAAATGTGACTCTAGAAACCAGATCTGGGATTGAACTAAAATTGCCTGAAAAATGAAAGCATTGGCACAATTAACAAAAAGGGACTGGATTCCTATTTTTTTTTTCTTTCTCAGCTAAATCCTGCACAGCTTGCAAACCTTGGGAGGCAGCCATTCTGTTATCATTCCTGATATGGATTTGAAGAAATACTTTTCTTCAAGAAATACTATTTTAATATTTGTGGAGTTGAACCCTTACTAGGAGTTCCAGTTATACTGTTTCAAAAACAATCATGAAATGAGAATTCTGTGGGACCTTGAGGCCCAAAGACCTATGAAGCCACATACTGACCCTAAATAGGTTCCTTCAGGAGTCCTTGAAAACCCAGCTCTGCATCTAAATCACTGTCAGAATTAGCACTAGGTTAAATAGGCAGCCAGGTCAGTATGTCATGTGAAGAACCCAAAATGTCAGAGGACCCCATTGGCTTGTTACATTGCCTGAAATGTTCACATTTCAGTGTGAACCACTGAAGTCCCCTAAATCAAAGTGTTATAAAGGTAGAGACAAGGATCCCCACTCTTTTAAGAAGGGCAGCTTTTCACTTAAAGTAAAAATCTGAACAGAGAAAACTGGGTAGATCTGTTTCAAGTCATTGGTATAGCCTGGAAAGTGGACACATGGTAGGGCCAGGAGGGCCCAGGGCCTGCCAACATGTCCAATGAGTTACTGGAAGAGCCTTCAGGAATGAGGGAGGACCTCAGGGAGAGGTGAAGTTAGCAAGTTCATACAGGATCTGGGCTGGGATTCTCATAAGTGGCCCCACAGGCACACACTGGCCCTAATGGTAGTCACATTCAGAAGCTATCACCACAGTTCCCAATTCTCTAACATAGTGGTTACCATGACTATTTTCTGTGAGCTTGCTAACTCAGAGATACTTCCACATGTCTCATTATTCAGGGGCACAGACACACAGACCACAATGGCAGGGGGCAGTTACATGTCTCACAGTGGAGGGATCAAGCTTCAAGAATCTTGCAAACAATTTATTGCAACTCTGCTACATCTCTTAAGAAATTCACATTTTTGGAAACCTTACAGGTGAGAAGGGGCTGGAAAGAAGTATTCAAAGTCGTGAAAGGCAATGACCTACATCCAAGATTACTCTATCCAGCCAAGCTATCATTTAGAATGGAAGGGCAAATAAAGTGCTTCCCAGATAAGGTCAAGTTCAAGGAGTTCATCATCACCAAGCCCTTATTATATGAAATGTTAAAGGGACTTATTTAAGAAAAAGAAGATAAAAAATATGAACAGTAAAATGGCAATAAACTCACAGTTATTAACAATCAAATATAAAACTAAAACAAAAACAAACTAAGCAAACAACTAGAATAGGAACAGAATCACAGAAATGGAGATCACATGGAGGGTTATCAGTGGGGAGGGGGAAGGGGGACAATGGGGGAAAAGGTACAGGGAATAAGAAGTATAAATGGTAGCTAGAAAAGAGACAGGGGGAGGTTAAGAATAATATAGAAAGTGGAGAAGCCAAAGAACTTATATGTACGATCCATGGACGTGAACTAAGTGGATGGGGGGAATGCTGGTAAGAGGGGGGTGCAGGGAGGAGGGGAATAAAAGGGGAGGAAAATGGGACAACTGTAATAACATAATCAATAAAACATAATTTAGAAAAGGAATCCACAATTTTGAATTTCTAAAAAACTTTTAACTGACCCCCTCTTTAAAGCACATATTTTGTGCTAAGTGCTAGAGTAAACATATTAGATATGTTGTTTATTTCATCATCACCACAACCCTTTGAGGTAGGTGTTATTATTAACCTAATTTTACACATGTGGAAACTGAGGCACAGAGAAATTAAGTAACTTGGCCAGCTCTGCTCACCTATTTAGTAGCGGAGCTTCTACAAGTCAGCTGGCCTGCTAGAATTTTTCACATTACTTTTCCTAACTAAAACTCACTACTGAGTTATGTCTCCCTATTGATTCAACTCCTATAGTGAGATATTCATCTGCAAAATGAGGTTGCCTTGGGATGGCTATCAAGTCAGCCTATAGGACCCAGTGTCACATTCACCTGGGGACAGTCACCTGCACAACTATAGGACAAAAATAACAAACTTCACTAGGGTTGGCCACAAACCTCAGAATCCCTTAGAAGGGTCCCAAAATGTCCCTGAAGAACAACAGTTGGATCATTTAACTTACCACCAGAGAATGAAAGGGCACCATTGTAGCAATTATCCATACAATTTAAGCTACATGGCCTGCCAAGTTGGGTCTTTTCTGACAAAAGCCTTCAGTTAACCCAGAAATTCCTGCCTAAGCTCCTTTTGGAGTCTACCTAAACCAGGTAGGTAGTTGCATCTGGGTCACTGTAACCCAAAAAGGCTTAATTATGGAAATCAAGAAATATACTCAAGCTCCTCTTCTGCAATGCTGTAAATTCTAGATATGCCAAATTAGTTTGTGAAGACATAAAGGTATAAAAAGGTGCTTTGGGCATACCACAGTCATTTGGGGCACACACACACATCCAACTATAAATTGAGAAGTGTGAAAAGGGAGGTATTTGGCTTTAGATGGGTTTTCTTTTGTAAAGACTGTAGACAAATGAACTTGTCTACTAAAGAGATTGTTTGAGTATGGGGTAAGCAAACTCCAGCCTACAGGGCCTCAGACAGGACTTAGCATGGTGGACATCAAGGTGATGACTAGTAGGCTAAGGGCATGAGAGAGACAGAGGAAGGAAGGGAGTCTGAAGGGAGGGAGACAAGAGACTGGAAAGTGAAGCGAGCCACCACAGAAGAGACAAAAGAGGAACAGCAAACATGTCTGTAGTAGGGACAGTAAAGGTAGGGCCTATGCTACTGACAATCCGGTCACCAACTTGATGAAGTAATTTCCTGTTTACCAGACACCAATGATTTATCCTTAATGGACATTTACCCCTTCAGGCATCAATACTTTTGGAATTCAGTTTTGGATAGACAGCATTTCAAAATGTATTCATGCTCTACTGTTTCTGAAAAATAATAAAAACACCCTGAATTACCTTATCTGGGATTAATGGTGAAATAGGCAAGGACTTTGCTTAAGAAAATCAGTTTCATTCTTTCAATAAATAATTATCAGTTCATTTACTGATGAACATGTAGGATGTTTCCAGGACTTGGCTATTGTAAATTGTGCTGCTATCAACATTGGGATGCATAGGTTCTTTTGGATTCGTGTTTCGGGATTCTTAGGGTATAGTCCCAGCAGTGGAATTGCTGGTCAAAAGGCAATACCATTTTTAGTGTTTTTTTTTAGGAAATTCCATACCGTTTTTCACAGTGGCTGCACCAGTCTGCATTCCCACCAACACTGCACTAGGGTTCCCTTTTCTCCACAGCCTCACTGGCACTTGTTGTTTGTTGATTTATTAATGGTAGCCATTCTGACAGGTGTGAAGTGATATCTCATTGTCATTTTAATTTGCATCTCTCTGATAGCTAATGATGTTAAGCATCTTTTCATATGTCTATGGGCCATCTGTATGTCACTACACAACAGAAAGAAGGAAGGAACTCCTACCTTTTGTGACAGCATGGATGGAACTGGAGAATATTATGCTAAGTGAAGTAAGTCAGTTGGTGAAATACAAATACCATATGATCTCACTTATTGGAGGAACATAATAAACGAAATAAACTTATAGGCAAAATAGAACCAGAGATGCAGAAACATGGAACAGACTGACCACAGCCAGAGAGGGCAGGGGAGAATGGTGGAAAGAAGGTGAAGGGACTAGTCAGAGCACATGTATGAATAACCCACGGACATGGACAACAGTGTGAGAATTGACTGTGGGAGTGGCAGATGGGTTAGGCAGAGGAGGGCAAAGGGGGAAAATTGGGACAACTGTAATAGAATAACAATAAAAAAGTAATAATTATTTAAGGGTCTCCCATGCACAAAGCATTGTGCTAAGTTCTGTGGACATTGGTGCATTCCACAGACCTGGAGCCTTCTTATGGAACTTGTTCTACCTATAATTTAGCCCATTTTGAGGAGTTCATGAAGATCAGCACTGCCACTTCATGAACTGTGCTGGTATGTGATGCAGTAAGGTCTTTGAGGGTCTTAGGAATAAGTTTGGTTGTTTGCCCTTGGAGTACACATAAGGCTCAAGATTGTGATGCCAGGACCTCCCAATGTCAGCTATCAATTCATGTTATTGTCACCATGTTGCTTCTCATGTGCTCCATAATTGAATTTGCCTGGGCTAGGTCCATACAGTGACTTGTGTCTTCCAGAGAGTAAAGTGTATGTTTTGTGGTAATGGTCATTCAGATGCATTTTCTCTTCCTCTCCTGAGTTCTAAGCTGAGTTCCTCATGGTTGAGGCTCTTGGAAGTATAACTTCCAAAGAAGTGAGGATTTACAGTGTAGTCAGTGGTATGCCTAGAAATGTTTACCATTTCTCTCTCAGTTTGTGGGGGGTAGGGTGGGGAAGGGTACTGATTTATAGTGTTTGATGCTCTCTGTGGTGTAAATACTCCCACTGTGGCCAATTTCAAGTTCCCAACATGACATCACTGAACAAGAGTTAGGAAGAGATATGCAGCAGAACACTATTTGAGAGTATCTCCACCACACAGATACAATAGATGTAAATCACAAAATAAATAATAGTAAAATGTAGTAAAATCATGAGAAAGTGATGAGTATTGAATTTTTATTAGCTTTATATTTAATATAACTTAATTGTATTGTAATTATATATAATTTAATTTTAATATAACTTTATTTAACAAACCAACTCCCCAGATTCATGTTGAAGATCAGTTCTCACTATCCAGCTGAGTATCATGCTACCTTGCTTTTCTCTTAACCTCAGCAGCAGAAAGAGAAGCTCAGTAGACACAGATTCCCAGGGCTCTTACCATCCATATTAAGTAGAGTAGCACCACTTGTATTCATTTTATGCATTATGGGGTTCTGGTTTGAACAAAGGGTTCCAATGCTTTAAAAACCTGGATTTTTTTGCTTTTATTTTTGGAAATATGCTGGCATAGATAGTCTATAAGGCTCCTTTCATCTAGGTTATCCTAAATTAGCTTAGTCTTGTTACTCACTAATTTCCCCTTTCATTCCCTTGTTTCCTCTTGTAACTCAGGCTTCCTATTCCTGCTGATCCCAGAGATCCTTCTGTCCCATTCCAAGGATATTCATGTTCACTGAAAACAGCTGTTATCACCTGATCTGGTTTAAAGTGAGATCCCTTTCAGGCTTATTTTATTCTTCCATGCATGATTCTGAAAGATACTAAAGGTCTTTCAAATACAAAAAGATTAATTCCCAAAGGGCAAACTTCCAAGAAGGCAGAGTTCTCTTAAAATCATAACACTGAGCAGTAAGACCTGGTTCATATTCTGCATTTTCCTTCAAATATCTCTGGATTTCAGTGGATTACCCCTAAAGAACGATGCAATAATGTATTTCTATTTTTCTTTATACAACATAGTTTTTTGAGTAAAAGCTAACAACTTTTCCTAGAAGGTGGTTGGTTGCTCTTCCACTCAATGCAAGCTTTTCAGCCATGGAAATGCATAGAGGGGGACTGCAGGAGTTATGAATATGACATAATCCTTTTCTTAAGGCAAATTCATCCTCCTTTGCCTGCCAGATAAATTATTTTTCTGGGAAAACTAAACAGTAAGCACATACTTGGTTGTTCCTTTCAGGCAAGAGAGGAACTCTTTCTCTCCCATTAAGGTCAGGCAGTTTCCCAAAGATTTGCTTCACTGCCTATTGGGAAGTGTAGGACAAAACAAGCAGGGACCTACTCTGATCTCCCTCTGTCCAGCAGTCACAGTTGAACAAAGTTCATAGGCACTGGCACCCTCTGAAGCCTGCAGGCAGAGAGGTTGAGGCTACTCAGGAACCCCCCCAAAACACACATACCATGGGATGGTGCACAATGGTAAGTTTCCCAGACAGCTGCCAAGGTACACACTTCTTAAACAGACACAGGATGGCCAGTGGCCCAGGAGCTGGGGGCTGATATTTTCTGACTACATTACTACCATCAGAGGCCTAGCAATACTCTCTATAGGTTTGATTCTCAGGTTCTGCCCTCACTTCTAACACCAGCAGCAACCTCCCCTTGTCCCCATGTGACTGACAGCAGTGGCTCACTACCTGAAGGCTCCAACTATAAAGAGGTATGAATGTATGCCCAACACATAAAACATACTCAAAGCCAAGCTCTGTCCAGTGTAAACCCACTTAAGTGATAAATCTTGCACAATTCCCTGGTCAGAATACCTTTGGCTACTTCTGCAAGCCCAGTCTATTCTTGATCCAGGGCCCTTTGGCCAAGTTTGCTGCACAATCAGCACTTTCTCCTCTTCTCTGTCCAAGCTGAGCTTATTCTCCCCTGGCTCTCCCCAAAGGCCTTCACTTTCAGAATCAGAATCTTTTGAACCCAAACTTTCTCTCTTACAAAAATCTCTTATTTTACCTCCAGCTTTATTCCAACCTAGGCTACTGAATTCTCTTTAGTCTTCCCATGCTTGAATTCCAGGTGTATTTGGTGTCTACAAGGGGAGCAGAAAGCCACTTACTTTTTAAATAAAATCCAATGTCTACCATCATTTATAGATCATCCACAGAAGATAGCAATCTCAGAGTGTGTTTTCCCCATATCACTTGTTCTTGACCATATAAAAAGGTTTGAAATCTAAATGTAAGTCACCAGCAAAATATTGTCTTTTCAGTGTGCCAAAAGAAGGGAAAGTTAACGCTAATCTTTCAGAAGCCCCCAGAGTATAGGGGATTAGCTGAGTAAGTATAATTAGAAAAAAAAAAAGTCAAGGATAAATTCCCATGTAGCTGAAGAAATCTCATAATAAAGTGAATTTTCCCAAGAATTGCTGGAAAGCAAGTCTTATAACCTTTGGGAAATTGTGAGTCCAAGAATTTCAGAAGAACCCATATCCTTCACCTCGCCAAGACCTTGATAATCACCAAAGAGCTCTAATTGTTCCACTTGGTGTTCAAGAAGCAAGCTGCTTTTAATTGTTACTTTCCAAAGAATGCTCATGTCCATTATCTCACTTGATTCTTACCCTGACCCTGTGAGGTAGGTAGGACAACTATTAGTTTTCCCTTGGCTCACTTCCAGAAGATGTCCAGAAGTCAGATTTTGCACAATTGTAAGTCGACAGATTTGTCTCCATTCCCATATGCTAACAAAATCTGGCCTGGTCTTACCCCATGTAAAGGGAAGAATCATCATACAACATTGATCTAAGCTAGGCAGAGAGAAGCCTGGTCATCAGGGGTAACAGGATGGGTTGGGAGAGGTAGATCTTGAAAAATTTAGTAATTCTACTACTCCCTTCCCTTCCTGGAGGTAAAACCCAGACTTTTGAATGGGGAGGGCTGTGTTTCCCTCAAACTATTCAAACCTTATTTCTTTAAGGCTGTATGCTAAGGCCAAATTCTTTCTGTATACTTAGCTACTTTTGATCAACCTTTACAAATTAATCAAGTACCCATGGTAAGCCCAGCTCTGAAGGGATACAGAAAAGTATGAGATGTAGGTCCTGATCTCCAGGAACTTACACTTTTGCTGGGAGCTAAACTTGTACATATTGGACAATAATACATAGCAGCCAAAACAATGAAGAAAAGATCAGGAAGGATTGATGCAACCAAAAGAGGCATCTTAAAGGGGTGGTTAGAAGCATGTGCTCTGGGATTGGGCAGTAAACATGGCTTCAAACTCCAGATCCACCATTACTAACAAAGTGAACTTTGAACAAACCACTATACCTAATCCATAAAATGGAGTGAAAATTAATAAATACTTGTCATATAAGGTTGCTGAGAAGATTAAATGAGCACAGTACTTGGCACATACATAAGTGCTCAACAAGTGGTATCATTAAGGCACTATCGAAGAAATGGAGATTTAGAGATACTTAGAAGGAGAAACAGGACAGTACAAGGCAGAAAAGTAAACAAAGGCACTGAATTAAAGAGAAAAGGAGTTCACTTTTGTGCAT
The DNA here is from genome assembly GCA_004024845.1 of Tonatia bakeri. NCBI lineage: Eukaryota > Metazoa > Chordata > Mammalia > Chiroptera > Phyllostomidae > Tonatia > Tonatia bakeri. Next base: position 49,947 of record PVIA01005242.1, read on the forward strand.
GGGGACAAATTGTAATCTAGTTTCATTCTTTTGCATATGGTTTTCAAATTTTCCCAGCCCAAAGCAATATACAGATTTAATGCAATATCCCAAAATCCCAATATAGTTTTTAAAAGAAATCAAGCAAAAAATTTGTCAGGATTGTATGGAACCACGAAATACCCTGAATAACCAAAGCAATCCTGAGAAAAAAGAACAAAGCCAGAAGTATCACACTACCTGACTTCAAATTATACTATAGAGCTATGATAGTCAAAACAGCATCATATTGGCAGAAAAACAGACACACAGATCAATAGAACAGAATTAAGAGCCCAGAAATAAAACCACAACTTTATGGGTAGATAATCTTTGACAAAAGAGCCAAAAACACACAATGAAGAAAAGAAAGCCTCTTCAGTAAATAGTCCTAGGAAAGTTGGAAAAAAAAAAAAAAGGAAAGGAGATGTGTCAGGATGCTGAGGATTCCGGTATTACTAAAGCAGAGCATAGCAGGAAAAAATAAACTTTGTTAGGTTGGGTACAGCTAGATGGTAAAATGCCTTGACCACTAAGCAGAAGAGTTCATGTTGGATACGATGGGAAGTGAGAAACCACCAAGATTTTCAAATAAGAGAAGGACTTGAGGATAGTGGTCTTAAAGTAAGATTGACCTTTGGTGTACTCAATGATTTGGAGGTATATCCACTATCTGAAGAGTCCAAAAAGATTCACAATTTTTTTAATTTTTAAAAATATTTATTTATTTATTTTTAGAGAGAGGAAAGGAAGGAGAAAGAGAGGGAGAGAAACATCAATGTGTGGTTGCCTCTCGCACACCCCCCACTGGGGATCAGACCCACAACCCAGCCATGTGCCCTGACTTTTTTTTTATAAGTAAATACAATGTGGTGTGCTGGGTAAAAGCCTGGCTATCAGGTATAAACTAAAGAAACAGAGGGAAGTATAGACTTTAGATAATAATGTAACAGTATTATGCCCTGGCTGGTGTAGCTCAGTGGATTGAGCACCAGCCTACAAACCAAAGGGTCGCTGGTTCAATTACCAGTCAGGGCACATGCCTGGGTTGCAGGCTAGGTTCCAAGTAAGGGGAGCCCAAGAGGCAACCATAATTGATGTTTGTCTCCCTTTCTTTTTTCTAAATATATTTTATTGATTATGCTATTACAGTTGTCCCATTTCCCCCCTTCACTCCCCTCCATCCTGCACCCCCGTCCCACCCACATTCCCCCCCTTTAGTTCATGTCCATGTGTCATACTTATAAGTTCTTTACCTTCTACATTTCCCATACTGTTCTTACCCTCCCCCTGTCTACTTTCCTTCTACCATCTATGCTACTTATTCTCTATACCTTTTATCTTTCCCTCCTCCTCCAATTGCCCTGTTGCTAACCCTCCATGTGATCTCCATTTCTGTGGTTCTGTTCCTGTTCTAGTTGTTTGCTTAGTTTCTTTTGTTTTTGTTTTAGGTGTGGTTGTTAATTGTGAGTTTGCTGTCATTTTACTGTACATGCTTTTTATCTTCTTTTTCTTAGATAAGTCCCTTTAACATTTCATATAATAAGGGCTTGGGGTTGATGAACTCTTTTAACTTGACCTTATCTGGGAAGCACTTGATCTACCCTTCCATTCTCAATGAAAGTTTTGCTGGATAGAGCAATCTGGGATGTAGGTCCTTGCCTTTCGTGACTTGGAATACTTCTTTCCAGCCCCTTCTTGCCTGTAAGGTCTCTTTTGAGAAATCAGCTGACAGTCTGATGGGAACTCCTTTGTAGGTAACTGTCTCCTTTTCCCTGCTGTTTTTAAGATTCTCTCCTTATTTTTCATCTTGGGTAATGTAATTATGATGTGCCTTGGTGTATTCCTCCTTGGGTCCAACTTCTTTGGGACTCTCTGAGCTTCCTGGACTTCCTGAAAGTCTATTTCCTTTGCCAGAATAAGGAAGTTCTCCCTTATTATTTGTTCAAATAACTTTTCCACTTGTTGCTCTTCCTCTTCTCCTTCTGGCACCCCTACAATTCGGGTACTGGAATGTTTAAAGATGTCCTGGAAGTTCCTAGGCCTCTCTTCATTTTTTTTGAATTATTGTTTCTTCATTCTTTTCTGAATGGATGTCTCTTTCTTCCTTCTGGTCCACTCCATTGATTGGAGTTCCAGTTTCCTTCCCATCACTATTGATTCCCTGTACATTTTTCCTTATTTCATAGTGTAGCCTTCATTTTTTTCACCTAATTTGTGACCAAATTCAACCAATCCTGTGAGCATCCTGATTACCAGTGTTTTGAGCTGTGCAACTTATCGGTTGGCTATCTCTTCGTTGCTTAGTTGTATTTGTTCTGGAGCTTTGATCTGTTCTTTCATTTGAGCAATTTTTTTTTGTTTGTTTCAGCATGCCTGTTATATAGTGAGGGGTGGAGCCTTAGGTGTTCACCAGGGAGGGGCAATCCAGTAGCTGGGTTGTGATGTTGTATGTGGGAGAGGGGCCCAACAGGGAACAATGGAGCTTGCTCTGCTCTCTGCCAGATTTCAGTCACTTCCCTCACTTCCCACAAGCAAATTGGGCCTTTCTGGTGCTGATTCCCATGTGGGTGGGTTTGTGTACGTTCTAGGACCCTGTCTCTCCAACGAACTCTCCTGTGAGACTGGCAGTTTCTCCTGGCACCTCAACCCCCACAGGTGTTTTCAGTCGGTGTTTTAAGGTTTTATTTCCCCACGCTGGAACCCTGGGTTGCCCGGTGTGTCTCGCTCCCCAGTTTCACCTGGTTTATCTTCACGGGAATGTGGGACCACCTGGTCTGTCAGCTACCTTGTGCGCCACACCCCTCCACAGTCCACCACCTCACTGGATCCACCAGCTGCAGCCTAGCACACCCGGGGTCAACCAGCCACCGCTTTGCCATGACCCCTTTCCACCCAGCTGCCTGACTTCACCCCTCTTACCAGTCTGGATGAATATGTTTACTTTAACTCCTTGGTTGTCAGACTTCCATACAGTTCAATTTTCTGTTGGTACTAGTTGTTTTTTGTTTCTAAATTGTTGTTGTCCTTATTTTGGTTGTGCAAGGAGGCACAGTGTGTCTACCTACACCTCCATCTTGGCCAAAGTCCCATGTGTCCTGACTTTGAATCTAACTGGTGACTCTTTGGTTCACAGCCTGCACTCAATACACTGAGCTACACTGCCAGGGCCAGATTCCAATTTTTTTTTAACTTTTTTTATTGTTGTTCATTTATAGTTGTCCACATTTTCCCCATTTTTTTCCCTTGCTCTATCCACACCATACATCCCACATTCAATCTCCCCCTTGTTGTCTTTGTCCATGGGTCATTTATACATATTCCTTGACTTGACCCTTCCCCTTCTTTCCTCTGTTATCCCCCTCCCCACTTCCCTCTGGTTACTATAAGTGTGTTCTTTATTTCCATATCTCTTGTTCTATTTTATTTGCTTGTTTGGTTTGTTGATTGTGTCCCACTTATATGTGAGATCACAGGGTATTTTTCTTTCATCACCTGGCTCATTTCACTTAGCATAATACTCTCCAGTTCTGTCTATGCTGTTTTGAAGGGTAGGAGTTCCTTCTTTCTTTCAGCTGTGTAGTGTTCCATTGTGTAAATGAACGACAGTTTTTTGATCCCCTCATTCACTTTTGGGCACTTAGGCTGTTTCCAACACTTGGCTATTGTAAATACTGCTGCTACGAACATTGGGGTGCATATGTCCTTTTGAATTAGTGTTTCAGGATTCTTAGGGTATAATCTCAGCAGTGGAATTGCCAGATCAAAATGCAGTTCCATTTTTAGTTTTCTAAGAAAACTGTTTTTCACAGTGGATGCACCAGTCTGCATTCCCACCAACAGTGGACTAGGGTTCCCTTTTCTCCACAACCTCACCAGCACTTACTGTGTGTTGATTTGTGTAGGATGGCCATTCTGAGCAGTGTGAAGTGATATCTCATTGTGGTTTTAATTTGCACCTCTCTGATGGCTAGTGATGCTGAGCATCCTTTCATGTGTCCTTGGGCCCTCTGTATGTCCTCCTTGGAGAAATGACTGTTCAGGTCCTTTGCCCATTTTTGAATTTGATTGTCTTTTTGAAGTGGAGTCATGTGAGTTCTTTATATATTTTGGAGATCAAACACTTGTCAGAGGTATCATTGACAAATATATATCCCCATATAATTGATTCCCTTTTCATTTTGTTGATGTTTCTTTAGCCATGCAGAAGCTTTTTAATTTGATGTAGTCCCATTTATTTATTCTTTCCTTTATATCCCCTGGTCTAGGGGACATATCACTGAAAGTATTGCTGTGTGGAATATCTGAAATTGTCCTGTTTATGTATCCCTCTAGGTCTTATGCTGTCATGACTTATATTTATGTCTTTTATCCATCTTGAGTTTATTCTGGTATATGCTGTAAGTTGGTGGTCAAGTTTCATTTTTTCCCATTTATCTCTCTAGATCTCCCAACACCATTTATTGAAGAGGTTATTTTTACTACATTTTATGCTCCTGTTCCCTTTTTCAAATATTAATTCACCATAGAGACTTGGTTTTACTTCTGGGCTCTCTATTCTGTTCCATTCCTCTATGCACCTGTTCTTATACCAGTACCAGACTGTTTTGATTACCATGGCCTTGTAATATAGCTTGATATCAGGTACTGTGATACCTCCTACTTTGTTCTTTTTCAAAACTGCTGAGGCTATTTGGGGTCACTTGTGGGTCCATATAAATTTTTGAAATGTTTGTTCTATATTGTGAAATATGTTATTAGTATTTTAATAGGGATTCTGTTGAATCTATAAATTCATATGTGTCGAATGGACATTGTGATGATGTTAGTTCATCCAATCCAGGAACATGGCATATGCTTCTATTTATTGTGTTTTCCTTAATTTCTTTCTTCAGTGTTCTGTAGGGTTTTTTTATTATTTATTTTATTGATTATGCTATTACAGTTGGCCCATTTTCCCCCTTCACTCACCTCCATGCTGCCCATCCCCTCCCACCCACGTTCCCCACTTTAGTTCCTGTCTATGTGTCATAAGTTCTTTAGCTTCTACATTTCCCATACTATTCTTGCCCTCCCCCTGTCTATTTTCTACCTACTGACAATGCTACTTATTCTCTATATCTTTTCCCCCTCCCTCCTCTTCCCACTTCCCTGTTGCTAACCCTCCATTTGATGACTTGTTTTTACTGTTCATATTTTTAATCTTCTTTTTCTTAGGTAAGTCCCTTTAACATTTCATATAATAAGGGCTTGGTGATGATGAACTCCTATAACTTGGCCTTGTCTGAGAAGCACTTTATCTGCCCTTCTATTCTAAATGAAAGCTTTGCTGGATAGAGCAATCTGGGATGTAGGTCCTTGCCTTTCATGACTTGGAATACTTCTTTCCAGCCCCTTCTTGCCTGTAAGGTCTCTTTTGAGAAATCAGCTGACAGTCTGATGGGAACTCCTTTGTAGGTTACTGTCTCCTTGTCTCTTGCTGCTTCTAGAATTCTCTCCTTCATTTTTACCTTGGGTAATGTAATTATGATGTGCCTTGGTGTGTTCCTCCTTGGGTCCAACCTCTTTGGGACTCTCTGAGCTTCCTGGACTTCCTGGAAGTCTATTTCCCTTGCCAGAATGGGGAAGTTTTCCTTTAATATCTGTTTAAATAAGTTTTCAATTTGTTGCTCTTCCTCTTCCCCTTCTGGTACCCCTATAAA
>PVIA01005242.1:55766-119349 GCA_004024845.1 Tonatia bakeri
AGGTGTCCTGGAGGTCCCTAAGCCTCTCCTCATTTTTTTGAATTCTTGTTTCTTCATTCTTTTCTGTTTGGTTGTTCCTTTCTTCCTTCTGGTCCACTCCATTGATTTGAGTCCCAGTTTTCTTCCCCTCACTATTGTTTCCCTGTGCGTTTTCCTTCATTTCTCTTATCATAGCCTGCATTTGTTCATCTAATTTATGACCAAATTCAACCAATTCTGTGAGCTTTCTGATCACCAGTGCTTTGAACTGTGCATCTGATAGGTTGGCTATCTCTTGGTCACTTAAAAAAATTGGTTCTGGGGATTTCAAATGTGTTTGAGCCATCTTTTTTATTTTTTATTTTCCTTTGGTCTGGTTGCAGGTGTTACATAAGGGTGGCGGAGCCTTAGGTGTTCACCGGGACGGGGCACCCCATTCGCTGGTTTGTGATGTTGTATGTGGGGGCAGGGTCTGAGAGGGAACAATGGCGCCTGCTCCATTCTCTCTAGGACTTCCACCCCCTCCACTGCCTCCCACAAGCAAACTGGTACCTTCTGGTGTTGGTTCTCGGGCGAGTGGGCTTGTGCACTTTCTCGGACTCTGTGGGTTTCCCCGAGAAGTCTCCTGTGAGGCTGAGAGAATCTCCTGGCCTCAGTTCCCAGTCGGTGCTCTTAAGCTTTGAAACCCAATGGCGCTGGGTCCCTGGGCCGCGCGGTCCGTGTTGCTGTCCGTTTTCACTTAGTTTGCACGCGAATGTGTGACTGCGGACAGCCAGCTGTCTTGAGTCTCTCACTGGGTCTGCTAGTCGCCTCCCGCACCCAGGGTCCACCACCGGTTCATCAGCCACCTTCTGCACCCTGTGTGCCCGCGCCTGCCAGCCAGCGTTTCTTCCCGCCGGGACCCCTCGACCCCTCGACCCCTCTCCGCAGGCCTCCAACTCTGCCCCTCCTTCCCGGTCTGGATGTACTGTAGTCCGACTTCTGTTCAGTTAATTTCTCTCTGTTCTGGTTGTTTTTTGTTTCTCAATTTTTGTTGTCCTTAATTTTGGTTGCTCGAGGAGGCACAATGCAACTGCCTATGCCTCCATCTTGGCCGGAACTCCAGTGTTCTGTAGTTTTTTGAGTATAGGTCTTTTACGTCCTTGGTTCAGTTTATCCCTAAGTTCTTTATTTTTCTTGTTGCTATCGCAAATGTGATTTTTTTCCTCATTTCTATTTCTTGTATTTCACTGTTGGTGTACAAAAATACCTTTGATTTCTGAATATTGACTGTATCCTGCTGTTTTGCAAAATTCACTTATTAGGTTGAGTAGTTTTTTGGTGGAGTCTATAGAATTTTCTATGTACACCATTATATTATCTGCAAACAATGACAATTTTATTTCCTTCTTGCCAATTTGGATGCCTTTTATTACTTTTTCCTGTCTAATCATTGTGACTAGAACTTACAATACTATGTTGAATAGAAGTGGTAAAAGTAGACACCCTTGTCTTGTTCTTGATCTTACTGGGAAAGCCCATTAGTTTTTGCCTGTTGCTGTAGGTTTCTCATATATGGCCTTTATCATGTTGAGAAGTGCTCGCTACTCCCACTTTGCTGAGTGATTTTATCATAAAGGGGTGTCGTATCTTATCAAATGCTTTTTCCACATCTATTGATATGATCATGTGATTTTTGCCTTTCCTTTTGTTTATGTGATGTATTATGTTTGTTGATTTGTGAATATTATACCATCTTTGCATCCCTGGGATGAATCCCACTTGATCATGGTGTATGATCTTCTAAATGTATTGGTGGATGAGCTTTGTTGATATTTTCCTGAGGATTTTAGCATCTATGTTCATCAGTGATATGGGCCTGTAGTTTTATTTCTTTGTTGTGTCTTTATCTGGTTTCGGGATTAGGATGATGCTGGCCTCATAAGAAGGGTTTGGAGTCTTCCCTCCTCTTGGAATTTTTAGAATAGTCTGAGAAGGATAGTGATTATCTCATCCTTAAATTAGTTTTGTGAAATTCTCCTGTGAAACCCTGTTGTCCAAGGTTTTGTGTGCTGAAAGATTTTAGATTACTACTTCAATTTCACTAGGTGTTATCATATCTGTTCAGGCTTCCTGCTTCTTCTTCATTCAGGTTTGAAAGATTATATATTTTTAGAAATGTGTAGATTTCACCCAGGTTTCAAATTTTTTGGTATATACTTGTTTGTAGTAATTTCTTATATTCCATTGTATTACTGTGGTATCAGTTGTAATTTCTCCTCTTTCATTTCTGATTTCATTTATTTGTGTTCTCTCTCTCTCTTTTTTTTATGAGTCTGCTTAAAGGCATGTAGATATTGTTTATCTTTTCAAAGTACCAGCTCCTGGATTTATTGATTCTTTGAATTATTCTGTTACTCTCTATGTCATTTAATTCTGTTCTGATATTGATTATTTCCTTCTTTCTACTCACTCTGGGTTTTGTTTGTTCTTGTTCCTCTAGTTCTTGTAGATGTAGGGTGAGGTTGTTTATTTGAAATGTTTTTATCTTTTCTTAGGTATACCCGTATCGCTATGAACTTCCCTCTGAGGACTGCCTTCACTGTGTCCCATAGGTTTTGAGCTGTTGTGTGTTGATATTTATTTGTTTCCAGAAAGTTTTTTATATCATCCTTGATCTCATTATTAACCCACTCATTGTTTAATAGCATGCTATTCAGTCTCCATGAATTTGAATGTTTTTGAGTTTTTTCCTTGAGATTGACTTCTAGTTTCAAGTCCTTGTGGTGTGAGAAAATGTTTGATATGATTTCAATTTTCTTGAATTTATTGAGGCTTGTTTTGTGTCCTATGATGTGGCCTGCCTTTGAAAATGTTCCATGGGCATTTGAAAAGAATGCGTATTTGCTTCTTTGGGATGAAAGCTTCTGTATATATATCAGTTAAGTCCATTTGATCTAGTCCATCTTTCAGTTCCACAATATCCTTGTTGATATTTTGATTGGAAGACCTATCTATTGTTGACAGTGTAGTGTTAAAATCCCCTACTATAAGTGTGTTGCTATCTATATATTTCTTTTTTATTTTAGTATATTTTTAAAGATATTACTTATTAAAAATTTAGAGGGGAAAGGATGGAAAAAGAGAGGGAGAGAAACTTCAATGTGTCATTGCCTCTCATGCACCCCTCACAGGGTACCTGGCCCACAGCCCACACATGTGCCCTGACTGGGAATGAAGCCAGTGACCTTTTGATTTGTAGCCCGGTGCTTGATCCACTGAGCTACACCAGTTGCTGTTTATATCTTTCTTGATGTCCTCCAAAGTTTGCCTTATATATTTGGGTGCTCCTATGTTGGGTACATATATGTTTACAATGTATATATCTTCTTAATGGATTCATCATTTGAGTATTATGAAGTATCTGTCTGTGTGTCTTTTTCAACCTTTGTTTTGAAGTCTATTTTGTCTCATATAAGTATTGCCACCTCTGCTTTTTTTCCCTGTCCATGTGCTTGGAATATTTTTTTTCTAACCCTTCACTTTCAGTCTCTGCAGGTCTTTTGTTCTTTGGTAAGTCTCTTATAGGCAGCATTTGTATGGGTCTTGTTTTCTTATTTATTCAGCTACCCTATGACTTTTGATTGGAGCATTTAACCATTTACATTTAAGGTTATTATTGATAGGTAGTTATTCATTGCCATTTTACCCCCTTTGTGCCTGTGCTCCTCTCTCTTTCACTCTTTTTCTTCCTGTTCTTAAAGCAGTCCCTTTAAGATCTCTTGCAGTATTGGTTCGGAGGAAGTGTATTCTTTGAGCTTTCTTTTGTCTGGGAAGCTCCTTATTTGGCCTTCCATTTTAATTGAGAGACTTGCTGGATAGAGCAGTCTTGGTTGAAGGCTTTTGCCTTTCATTACTTGGAACATTTCTTGCAATTCCCTTCTGGCTTGTAGTTTTTCTGTTGAGAAGTTAGTTGCTAGCCTTATCAGGGCTCCCTTATATGTTACTTCCTGTTTCTCCCTTGCTGCCTTTAAGATTCTCCCTTCGTCTTTCAATTTTGACATTTTAATATGATGTGTTCTGGAGTGGATCTCTTTGTGTTTTTCTTGATTGGGTCCCTCTATGCTTCCTGGACTTGTGTGACTTTTTCTCTCATCAAATTAGGGAAGTTTTCTGTCACTACTTTTTCATACAGATTTTCTATACCTTTTTCCTCTTCTTCTCCTTCCAGTATCCCTACTATATTGGTATTATTACCTTTCATGTTGTCCTACAGTTCCCTTAAACCATCTTCATTCTTTTTTAGTTTCTTTTTCTTTTCTTACTCTTTCTAGGAGTTTTTTTCTACCTTGTCCTCCAACTGGCTCATTCGATCCTCTGCTTCACTTAGCCTGCTTTTGATTCCTTCTACTGTCTTTTCAAGTCAGAAATTGTATATCTCATTTCCTCCTCGCTCTTATTTATACTTTCTATGTCCTTTACATGCTGATATTGTTTGCAGTAAGTTCCTTGTAGTTTCCCTGTAGCTTTTGGTAATTCTCACTGAGCTCATTGAGCTTCCTCATAACCATTGTTTTCAATTCAGTATCTGATAGTTTATTTGCTTCTGTTTCATTTAGCACTCTTTCTGAGGATTCCTCCTTTCTTTTCAACTGAGGATTCTTTGTCTCCCCATTTTAGGGGAGAGACTTCTTGTTTGCTTCCTCTTCTTTAGTTGATCTGTTTTGACTCTTTGACTTTGTGGCGTGAACTTCTATGGTGGGAGACCTGTGGGATTCAGTGGTGCAATCTTCTTGATCTCTTGAGCTTGATGCTTTTGGGATGCCCTTTATAGCATTTATGTAGGCTCTCTGGATATAATTGAGTTTTGATTATTGTTGTGTCATTCTTTTGTGGGTCCTTCCCTCCAGCTGGTTGACTGAGGGTCACTCCTCCCACCATGTCTTGTATGCTATTTTACAGGTATACTGTTTTTTTCTTTCTGGGTCTAGCTCTGGTGATGTCAGATGGTGACCCTGTCTGACCTTATGCAGCCTTTTCAAGACTGCCAGGGATCTACTGTCTGTGGTTGACTCCTTATGTTGTTAATCTATTCACTCTTCACTCTGAAGTAAGGCTTAAGTACCACAGGTAGGACAGAGTCCCTCCTTGGGGTGGGGAAATTGCTATCCCTCTGGCTGCTTCCACTTGGAGGGGAGTAGTCTGCCTGAGCAAGATGGTTACTGCAGTGTGGGCATGACTTATCTCTGGGATCCCAGCATGTATTCTCTCTGTTGTCTCCCCAAAGCCTCTGTCCCCAGTCTCTCCTCAGGTATCTCCAATTCACTCTTCGCCCCCCCTCCCCTTTGCCAGAGACCAGGGTAAGGAGCTACAAATAAAAAATTATGAGTAGGCCCTTTAAACACCTATTTGCATCTCCCGCAGTCCCTTTCTGGCACACAGAAACCCTTCTACTTTTTGCAGTTGGATGTTATCTGTGTACTTTTCAGGCTCTGATGCTCTAGGCTGGGGATCCTAGCTTAGGGTCTAGACCCCTCAGTTCTCAGGGGGATCCAACCGGCCCTTTAAATATCCTGATGGCACTTCAGCTGCTTCTTCTGTGTGTCCAGCCTGCCCTCTCACGTCTCTACCACACTCCCTACCAGTTACATTTTACTGAAGATTATTCTTCTGTTTGTCCATGGTTATAAGACTTCTCTCTTGCTATTGTTCAGTTGTTCATTCTGGATGATTTCTCCACAGTGTAGTTGCAATTCCAGATTGGTCCTGAGAGGAAGTTAGTGTAACTTCCAGTTACTCTTCCACCATCCTGGATCTCCAGATTACAGACTTTTGAGTCTTAGTGAATTGGAAAGTGGTGGTGCCATTGACAGAAAAATGGAAGTAAAGAGAAGTAGGCATGGAGGAAACATAATGAATTCAGTGTTCAATTTGAGATGGTGGTAGGACATCCAAATAGAAACATCTAGAAGAAATAGCAATTCCCAGGAGCTTCTGGCCAAGATGGAGGCATAGGTAGTCACACAGTGCCTCCTTGCACAACCAAAACTAAGAACAATAAAAATTGAGAAACCAAAACTGAGAACAATAAAAATTGAACTGAACGGAAGTCTGACTACCATACATCCAAACCGGTAAGGAGTGGCGGAGTCAGAGGCCTACAGAGAGGGGTTGAGGGGTACCGGCAGGAAAAAGCAATGTCTGGCAACACGGGTGCGCAGGGCGCAGATGGCTGTTGGCGGACCAGTGGCAGACCCTGGGCTTGGGAGGCAACGAGCAGACCCAGTGAGGGGCGCAAGGTGGCTGGCTGGCTGCAGCCACACATTCGTGCACAGACAGACTAGGCGAAAATGGGCAGTGACACAGACCGCGCAAGCCAAGGCCCCAGCGCCGGGAAACAAAGCCTAAGAGCACCGACTGAAAACACCTGTGGGAGCTGAGGCTGGGAGATTCTCAGCCTCACAGGAGACTTCTCGGAGAAACCCACAGAGTCCAAGAAAGTACACAAGCCCACTCGCCCGAGAACCAACACCAGAAGGGACCAGTTTGCTTGTGGAAGGCGGCAAGGGGGACTGAGGTCTTAGAGAGAGCTGAGCAGGTGCCATTGTTCCCTCTCAGACCCTGTCCCCACATACAACGTCACAACCCAGCGACTGGGGTGCCCCGCCCTCGTGAACACCTAAGGCTCCGCCACCCTTACGTAACAGCTGAAACCAGACCAAAGGAAAATAAAAAATAAAAAGATGGCTCAAGCAGAATTAAAATCCCCAGAGCCAATTTTTTTAAGTGACCGAGAGATAGCCAACCTATCAGATGCACAGTTCAAAGCACTGGTGATCAGGATGCTCACAGAATTGGTTGACTTTGGTCATAAATTAGATGAACAAATGCAGGCTATGATAAGAGAAATGAAGGAAAGAAAACTGGGACTCAAATCAATGGAGTGGACCAGAAGGAAGAAAGGAACAACCAAACAGAAAAGAATGAAGAAACAAGAATTCAAAAAAATGAGGAGAGGCTTAGGGACCTCCAGGACACCTTTAAAACATTCCAACATCTGAATTATAGGGGTACCAGAAGGGGAAGAGGAAGAGCAACAAATTGAAAACATATTTGAACAGATAATAAAGGAGAACTTCCCCATTCTGGCAAGGGAAATAGACTTCCAGGAAGTCCAGGAAGCTCAGAGAGTCCCAAAGAGGTTGGACCCAAGGAGGAACACACCAAGGCACATCATAATTACATTAGCCAAGGTAAAAATGAAGGAGAGAATTCTAGAAGCAGCAAGAGACAAGGAGACAGTAATCTACAAAGGAGTTCCCATCAGACTGTCAGCTGATTTCTCAAAAGAGACCTTACAGGCAAGAAGGGGCTGGAAAGAAGTATTCCAAGTCATGAAAGGCAAGGACCTACATCCCAGATTGCTCTATCCAGCAAAGCTTTCATTTAGAATGGAAGGGCAGATAAAGTGCTTCTCAGATAAGGCCAAGTTAGAGGAGTTCATCATCACCAAGCCCTTATTATATGAAATGTTAAAGGGACTTACCTAAGAAAATGAAGAGTAAAAATATGAACAGTAAAGAAAAGACTTAAAATTCACAGTTAGTAAAAACCATACCTAAAATAAAAGCAAACTAAGCAACAACTATAACAGGAACAGAACCACAGAAATGGAGATCACATGGAGGGTTAGCAACAGGGAAGTGGGAGGAGGAGAGAGGGGGAAAAGATATAGAGAATAAGTAGCATTGTCAGTAGGTAGAAAATAGACAGGGGGAGGGCAAGAATAGTATGGGAAATGTAGAAGCTAAAGAACTTATGACACATGGACATGAACTAAAAGGGGGGAATGTGGGTTGGAGGGGGTGGGCAGCATGGAGGGGAGTGAAGGGGGAAAAAGGGACAATTGTAACAGCATAATCAATTTAAAAAAAGTAAAAAAAAAAAGTAAGTTGGGAGGTTTTCATCTTTCAGGATGCCCTGAAGCATTTTGTTTGATAAGGGGATTATCTGTTGCTTAAAAGTTTTGTACAATCTACCTTTAAAACTTCTTGAACAATGATTAAAATAAAATTTTAAAACCCTTCTGTGTATATGTTAAAAGGGTTGAGGTATATGCATCTTTAATTCTATTTCAATTTCCTCTCTAGTTTATTGGTATAGTAAGATTTTCACCTTCTTCTCAAGCCAGTTTTGTAATTTATGTTCCCTTAAGAAACTGTCCATTTCATTTAGGTTCCAAATTCAGTTCTATAAATATTAATATAAAGTAGCAGTTATTTTTAACTTGATACCTGTACAAGGACTTACACAATTACTAAGAATTTTAATATTTTCTATACTATTTAATATATTCCTCTTTAAAAGATTTTACTTATTTATTTTTAGGGAGAGGGAAAGGGAAGGAGAAAGAGAGGGAGAGAAACATCAACATGTGGTTGCCTCTCATGCACACCCTACTGGGGACCTGGCCCACAACCCAGGCATGTGCCCCAACTGGGAATCAAACCAGCCACTCTGGTTCACAGGTCAGCACTCAATCCACTGAGCTACACCAGCCAAGGCACTATTTAATATATTCTAAATGCAGTTCTCTTTCCTCTCTCTTTCCCTCTCCTTTTCCCTCTCTCTCTTTTTACTCCTGAGTTGTTGTTTGTTTGTTTGTTTTTTCAGCAAACTTGCTAACTTGCTAACCCATTTTATGATGTTTCCAAAGATTGAGCTTTTGCTTATATGGATCAACTTTCCATTTTTTCCGATTGTGTATAATTTTTTTGCTTTAATCTCTATTCACAAGCTTTATTCCTGCAAAGCCCATCTGTCTGGAATATCCTTTCCTCCTTCCCTTTCACTTGGCTAACTCCTACTCATTCTTCAGTTTATGCATCATGTCTTTCAGGAAGCCTTTCCTGACCCTCCAGCATGATTTAAATGTTCATTCTCTGTCCTCACCCAGGAACTTCCAGCACTCATCATTTTATAACTAGCTGCCTGCTTGTCTCTCTCCCCTATTAGACTATAAATTCCTTGAGGGCAGGGACCGTATCTGGTTCATAATTATACTTCCAAGTGCCTAACGTAGTACTTGACATCACCAGAAAAAATAAAATAGAAATTTTATTGTACATAGCAACCCATAAGCTGATAGGCAGATTTAACAAAGGAGATCCCACCAGTCTGTTGCCTAAGGTTTGGGATCTTAAATAAAGGAAAAACAATTACCCTTGTTAGATTTTTTTCCTTGATTTTTAAAAAAATCAAAACCCTGCAAATATGTAATTACAATGGTCATCCCTCGGGAAAGAGTCCTTTTCTACTCTCCTTTTAGCCCTGTACTCTATCATGAATCTAGAAGTTTCAACCCCAAAGGAGACACGGCCAATATTTAGCCATAAATGAGCTCAAAATAACTGGAGTTAAAGGGTCTAAAGAGTACCCCAGGGCTTTTCCATTTAATAGTAGCTTTGCTACACAGGGGCCCTTTCCTTCTCTGCAATGAGGGAGGGGAAACCTCATCCCACACTCTCACTTCCCTTGTTTTCAATCTAATCTGAAACACCTTTCCCTCTATCTTCATCTTTCCCCTCAATTCTCTCCTTTTACTCTCCATTGACCCTGTAGTTTTTTATTACTTGTGTTCAGGAGGTGTTTAAAGAATATGAACTGAAGTAGTAGTTTATGAAATTGGCAACATCTATGTATTGCTTCCCTAGGTTCTCTTCTGGAAACTTCTGTGGTTAGCAATCAGGTCCAAGCAAAGCAGAACACAGGCTGAACTGAAAGAGAAGCATACCAAAATCATGGAACACCTCCACCCTATGCTACAGTCAGATAGAAGAGTGTTTCTAGAGACAAAAAATAAACTGGTGACAGAGGTTTTCTTGCGTACTGTGAATTTAATTCTTGGAAAATATGGTGTCTCTTCCTTGCATAATCTGAGCTCCTCTTTGAAGAAGTGAACATGAAACTATAAATATAAAAACACCTTTGAAAGAGAAGTCATTCTGAAACTGAAGTGACATCAGAGGAAGCAGAACCAAAAGTACATTCACTCCTTGCTACCTGCCTCAAACAGAACTAAGAAAGATGACCCATGTGGACCCCATGGGGCTAAGGAAGGGCAATGGGCTGATATCACAAGGCAGCCTACTTCAAACATTTATGAAGTTGCTTTGCTTACAGAAAATGTGTCCCTGGCACATGGTTACCACCTTTGAGGAGCTCATAGTCCGGTGTCTAGGTGGGATACCATATCCACATTTAGAACTCTCCTCCTTACTATATCTAGCACCTTGACTTGAACATACACCATCTCCTCAGCATTTACAGTGACCTCAAAGAAAGAAACTCCATCTCATTTATCTCTGTACCCCCAATATCTAGCATACTACTTAAAATATGGCAAGTACTCAATTAATATTAGTTATGTGAATAAAAGCAGGAAAGAAGGGGAGGGGGAAGGGTGAGAGGAAAGAGGGTTAGATGTCAACACTAGTGCTAATATCCCAGAATTCTGAGACAGCCCCCAGAGGCCTGGGACAAAACCCAGGGAAACCTCAGTCAACTTCACAGACGCTGGTGACTTTGAATTGGTCACCTTTACTGTTGTGTCTATGCATCATTGAAGGTATTGAAATAATAGGATGGAAAGCAGTTATTAAAAATACAATTACCATATGACTCCACAATTTTATTCCTAGGTATATACCCAAAAGAATTAAAACAAGGATTGAAACTAGTAGTAGCACTACTCACAATGGTCAAAAGGTAAAAACAGCCCAAAGTACATCAATACATGAATTCATTTTAAAAATGTGGTATATCCACACAATAGAATCTTATTCAGCTATAAAAAGTAATGAAGCATTGATACACACTATGACCTGGATGAACCTTGAAAACACATTGTATGATAAGTGAAAGATGCCAGTTACAAAGGCTACATATTGTATGATCCCAATTATATGAAGTATTGAGAACAGGAACATTTATAGAGACAGGATGTATATTGGTGGTTGCCAAGGGCTGGATAGAAGGAGGAAATGGAAAGAATCACTTAATGGATAAGGGGTTTTACTTTGGAGTGATAAAAATGTTTTGGGACTTGGTAGAGGTGATGGTTATACAACATGTGAATGTACTAAATGTCACTGAATTGTTTAGTTTAAAATTGTTAATTTTATGTGATTTTCATTTCAATAGATTATTTTTTTAAATAATAATGTTGAGATAACCTTAAGAAAAGTTATGTTAGAGAAGCCCCAATTCTGATTCTGGGGCAACTATTTGGTGGAAGTAGGAACTAGGTGGGTATAAAGTCAGAACTATTTCATTCTCTACCCCCAACTCCGCCATGCTCTAATGCTTATACCTTTCCTACTGAGATAAACCAAATGTTTATTCTTATCTCCATTCCTGTCCATATCCAAGAATTGTCTGGAATTATTCTTAAGAATTTTCCATTTCTCTAAGGACTGTTCATCATAAAAAAAAACCAGTTATTTGTTGGGAATTCTTCCAAGAAACATCAAGTATCCAAGATTTTAGGACTATGGGAAACCAGCATGAAAATGTAGATCACTTTAAGAAGATGGCCTTCTAAAAAAAGTCTTGATCAAATGTTTGTGTAGCCAAGGTGATGGGTGGGCACAATGTGTTGGGTACCTGGGGGAGTGCTAGGAAATGCTTGTGGATTCACTGATTCCTTGATTAAATAAAGACTTTTACATAAGGAATCTTACTTCAATGGGGGCCCTAATTTGTTTATGGTGTTCCAGCCACAGTTTCTGAATGAGCTTTCATTTATCCATTCTTTCTTTTTTTAATGATTTTATTTATTCATTTTTAGAGAGAGGGGAAAGGAAGGAGAAAGAGAGGGAGAAAAACATTAATGTGTAGTTGCCTCTTACATGCCCCCTATTGGGGACCTGGCCCTCAACCCAGGCATGTGCCCTGACTGGGAATTGAACCAGTGACCCTTTGGTTCACAGGACGACACTCAATCCACTGAGTCACACCAGCCAGGGCTATCCATTCTTTCTTTCATTCGACAAATATATATTGAGCTCCTCCTATGTTCTAGGAAGCACAGTGGTAGGAATTCATAAAGATAGACATGGATAAAAGAAATTCACATACACTCACAAAATTGTTTTAGACATAATTTCAACCTTTTATCATTTTCAAACTTCAAACTTGAGTAAACTGATGACCAAAAGCATAAGTTATGGTGAAAATGATGATGTTTCAACAAACTGGAATATGTGTTCCAATATGTATGGTTAAGGGGCAATAGAGCAGAATATTAGAAAATAAGACCATCTAAGGAAATAGCCCTGTGATAAAGGGAGTGTAACAGCTTAGGGGAAAGCCTGATAAGTATATTCCCATCTGCCCTGTCATCTCTGTCCCCCTCCCTATGTCTGGACTGCCCAGAGATAATGGATTGAAGTAGTGCTACCCTAGATTGTTATGGCTACAAACACCCTATGTGCAGCAAATACTCCCTCCCAGCCCCAGCATAGTTCATGAGGGGCTCTGTGTGAGCACTAACTTGCCTGAAACTGAGGAGGAGGGGCAATCTGGTCAGAAATAAGGAGGGTCTGCTTCTTGCCGCCTATGCTACAGTTAATCCATTACCATCTGTCTTTATTTTGCTGACTCACTGCTTTCATTTGGGTTGGCAGTACTTTTGCTGTTGGCTACAGTCTGTAACTGTTTACAGAGGGCTGAGATGGATGGAGAATTAGGGGCTTTGCATTCATTCCCTGGATGAAATCCTACCCAGGTACTGTGGGCCTCTTGTTGAGGGGCTGAGGCCAAGGCCCCTGGATTTTGATGGATGGTGGAGATTAAGTGTAGGGTAACACATCATTTAGTCTGATTGCAAGGCCAGATTTCTCCCAAGTGCTGCCAAATGAACTGGGAGGTCATGTGAATTGTCTGCCCAAGCACAAGGGAGCACAGTGCCTTTTAATTAGAACAAGGATGAAGGATATTCAGGACCTTGGCAGGGAACTTGGAGCACTCAAATCCTGTACTTCATTCAAGGTTTTCTTTAAGATTCACCCCATCCATGGAAGCCTTCCCTGCATAAACTTCCATCTCCATACTCCATCCCACTCCCTCTCCTCCCAAATGCACTTTTCTGCAGTTTGAATCTCATCAGCATTTGGTTTCTATTGTGTAAAATCCTGGCTCACTCTGTCATTTTGGAGCCAACCTTCAGCTAGTTTGAAAGATCCTTTCTTTATCCCAGTGAGATATAAGCTCATCAAAATGTGAAATTTTGTGGCTTTTATAGCTCTGAATTTGATGCAGGGCATTACATGTTTGTGGCCTAAAGCTGAGGTGACCATACAGCATGTTGTTCAAACTGGGACACTTTTGAGGGTGAAGGGCTATGCTACTAATAATAATACTGGGAGAGCATTATAAACTGGGACCACCCTTGGCAAAGCAGTACATATGTGTATGTTCACCCTACTTGAAGCACTAGATTCCTTTTTGACTTCTTTTGTTCCTACCCCAACTCCCAGGTCCGACTAAACTGAGACTGAATGAGCAGATACATCAAAAGCCCTCTCTATCCTCTCTACCTCAGAAATGATCTATTCCTGCCAGAAAACAGATTTAAAGGGGTTAAAACTGATATGAGCCTACTACATACCCATGGTATCTTATTACAAGTCATATTATCAGATATCCTGGAAGTGTTTCCACTGAATTTCTATAGATTTCAAAGGGCAATGGTGACTTTTCCTAAGTCCACTTCCCCCAGGATCTAACCACTATGTAACACAATGGAGGTGACTTGCTTATAAAAATTATGCCCTTGAAAACTTAATATTACATGGTCAAACTATACCAGGGAGATGGCTTCTCCAAGTTCTCAACCATGGAAAATATTTTCTACCAATAGGACAGGGTTAAAAACAGTCTTCAGAAACTGGATCCCTTGTACACTGCTGGTAGGGTTATAAAATGGTGCAGCCCCTTTGCAAAAACACTCTATAAGTCCTCCAGAGTAACCATACAACCTAAGTATATAACCAAGAAAACTGAAAACAAATGTCCACACAAAAACATGTATGTGAGTGTTCAACAGCATTATTCATGCTAGGTAAAAATGGAAACCATTCAGATGTCCATCAGCTGATGAATGGATAGACAAAGTTGGTATATCCATTCAATGGAATATTATTCAGCCATAAAGAGGAATGAAAGACTGATACATGCTACAACATGGATATACCTTAAAAACATTATGCTAAGTGAAAAGCTGATTACAAAAGACTACATCATATGATTCCATTTGTATTAAATATTCAGAACAGACAAATCCATAGAAACAGAAACATTAGTGGTTGTCCAAGACAGGGTGGGATGGGGAATTGGGGGGAAGGGGAGGGACAGCTAAAAGATGCAGTGTATTTTGGACAGGTGATGAAAATGTTCTAAAATTGATTGTGGTAATGCTTGCAAAACCCTGTGAGTATGCTAAAAACCACTGAATTATGTATGGTAGGCATGGGTGGGCAAACATAAGTTTACAGTTGTTCGTATGGAAAATAATACAATAATTAATAAATAACAATACATGACTAAACTTGGTGTTTTGTGTACTTACAGCTATAAACCTACTTTTGCCCATCCCTGTATTTTGAATGGGTGAATGTATGGTATATGAATAATAATTCAATAAAGTTGTTTTAAAAAGTAGCCTCCAGGCCTAAGCAGGACTGAGTATCACCTATTCAGGCTTGACTTGTGTTCCTTTAGTAAGGACATGGATACTCTCCTCTAGGCCCTTCTTCTCAGGCTTTGGAACAGCCAAGCACTAACTTGAGCAAATGCCTCCTAAAGGTAAACCAGAAGGGGAAAGTCTCATTAATGCCCACAAGCTTTCAGCATTTTCTTGATTAGCCTTTATAGAAACATCCAACACAAATCCCATAGTCCAATATTTGACTGGAAACAGCCTTAGAGCATATCTATTCCAACCCTCCCTGTGGAGATGCTCAGAAAGAGGAAGTGACTGGCCCAAGTTACACATTTAGTCAGTGGTTGAGCAAAGACCAAAATCCAGTGCTCCTAACTTCCACTCCAGTGATCTTTTCCTGTCCTGGATTCTCCATTGCCTCCTTTTTTCCTGCCTTACCCAAGTCAGCCCTTTTGGCCCTTTCTGCTGAAATCTTGGAGGAGTTGAGTCTAATTATTCAAGCTCAATGTCAGGGTGAATTTACAATTTTGAAAATATGGCACAACTGTGGAAATATGGTTGACTAAATAGTGGGTCAGGAAATCTGCACTATAGGTCTCCCAACATCAGGATGTGGATAGAGTACAGGATTTGACCCCTGGTACAATTAAATTTGTGGAATAATCACATGCTTCTTTTTATACTGTATTTGGCAGTATTAGAAGAGAAAAATGATATTCATCTTAGGAAAACCTTGGTAACTGCAAATTTGCTGGCAACCTTATTTCCTCTTGCTTTCTTGGAAGAAACCAAATGAAAAAGCAGCTGTACAAATTAGCCCTGACCAATAGGCCCAGGACCAAAACAAAACAAAACAAAAAATAAATAAAGCCAAAAACAAATCAGGCTAAATATTTAAATCAGAATGGAAAATATATCCAACTACACACCTACTGGAGGTCTTGACACTGCTAATCTCCACGTGATTATCAACAATACCCTCTTTCTAGAAGGGCAAGACATAGCTAGGGACAGTGTGAGTAAAACTTCACAGTTTTCCAAACCCCTTTATGTACATCCACAGATTTTTCTGATAACCTTAAGCAGCAAAACCATTTATCCTGCTTGTGGGAGTCAGATTCATACCATAGTGAAAATAGAATGTACTTAGTAGGCCATCAGTCAACAGGCACCATGTGCCAGGCCCTGTGCATGAGCTGGAGGAAGAAAACAAGAGAGGGGAGGGAGAAGACTTGATGCCTATCCAACAGGAGCCACAAACTCCCAAAATAAGATAAATCATGGACAAGGGCAAGGGCAAAGGGCAAAAGAAAATTTGAGAAGGTAGGAGAGTTTATATATGTTGAATAACAGTCAGGGGACCAATCTTTCTGGAATAGAGATTTATTTTAAGGGAGCTGTGGGACATTTGGTTGAAAAAGAAACGTGGAGATAGATTGTGTAGGCAATGTAAGGTTTTGAGGAGCTGAGTGGCCAGATGAAAACCACATCAGGGAATCCTTCTCTTTGCCCTCTCCTAAACACTGGTTTGGGTTCTCTCTTCCAGGCTCCCACAATCCCCTGGGCCTTATCATAGCACTTGCCCCACTTTCTTGCTTCCTTGTTCTTCTTCCCCTCAAACTGAATTTCTTGTGGGAAGAGCTTGTGTCTGGTTGATGTGTATACCCCTAATTTCTAACAGAGGGCTTAACCCATCATCAGCACTCAAGGAATGTTTATTGATGGGATGAGATGGAATACAAAGTTAGATCTTCATAAGAGTCATCTGTAAAAAGCAGGGAGAGGAGATCAGTTAGAAAGACGTTGGCCTCATACAGATATGAGGATATATGGCCCTGACTCCAAGCAGTAGCAATGGTGATGGGGAAAAAAAAGGGAAGATGTCAGATGCATTTTGAAGGAAGAATAGAGATGACTTGTGAAATTCATTTCACATTGACCCGAGGAAATAAGAAAAAAAAGGCTGTTGAACTGAGATAGGTTCCACACAAGGCAGTGTGGTAGGCCTATGGACCCCAGTAGGATTAGTCAGCCGCTGCTTCCACTTTGTGGGCAATTGCACATGGACCCAGCTGTCTATGGGGACCTTATCACTTTTGTTCTTGTCACATCTAGAGGTGAAAGAGACCATGCCATAGCTGAGGGGACTTTGGACAGCTGTCTCTGTGCCAGCTGTGCTGAGTCCCCAGAGAGCTTGTGCCTGACCAGTAAGACTAGGGTCCAGAGTGATGAACTAACGTTTGGCCATCTTAATCCTATGGTCTCAACTCAGCTCCCACCACCTGGAAATGTCAAACAAAAAAGTCCCAAACAAAGAAAAGTGTCAGCCTAACAAACAAGAGTCTCCTTTTTCTAGCCATGCCTGTTTCATTCTACCTCAGTCTTTCTGCAGCTCAGGAAGGGAGGAGTAAGAGAAAACCACAGAACTTTTCAAAATCCCATTTTCCAAAAGCTAAATCAGATTCATTCTGTGTCTCCTGCACAGACTGTATTAGTCTGGGTAATGTAAACACTGTGAGGCCACAGCTGTCTGCCAGCTGCAACATTGAAGCTCATTTCAGGGGGCATGAAAAAACCTGTCTGTAACTATCACAGATGAGAAGTGTTAGCTAATGAATGGTCCCTGCTGAGTCCAGAGCCCAGCTGAGTTATTTCAGTCTTGGGCCTTAGCAGAGATTTTTATTGGGTAACAAATCTCAAATGCTCCAGTCACCCTCTAGACCCCGGAGTGAAGCCTGTTGCTCAATCCCCCCAAAATTAATTCACTCCAGGGACATTCCTGGTTGTAGCTCAAGAATCTTGGCATTTGGAGTATTGGGTGGTTACTCGAAGAGGGTATATCTGGGGTTTAATAATCATGTGAGCCTCCTTAGGCTCTTTGCACTATTGTGAACAGTGGTGTTTTCCAAGAGCAGAGCTGCAGGGCTGGTCAGTTTTGAGTGGCCTGACTGAAAAGCAGTTGGCTTTGAGTTGGGCACCACTATTTCTTTTTTTCTTTAATTAAATTTATTGGGGTGACATTTGTTAATAAAATTATATAGGTTTCAGGTGTACAATTCTATAACACAGCATCTGTACACTGTATTGTGTGTTCACCACCCCAAGTCAAGTCTCCTTCCATCACTGTTTATCCCCACTTTACTCTCTTCTACCTCCCCCCACCCCCTTTCCCCTCTGGTAATCACCACTATTTCTGCTGGGCCTCAGCCTAATCCTCTCTTTCTTGCTGGCACCTTTCCTACTGTTCTTACACCTCCTACATGAGCTCAGGTCAGGGGCAAGGCCAGCAGAGTCAACATTCTACCAGCTCAAATGAGATGAAGGTGAGGGTACAGCCATTATGTGGGAGTCTGCCTAGAGCATGAGCACCTCAGAGATTTAACCTCTAGCCAGCCCTGAGATAGAAGGTACCTGAATATTTGTCCATGGGCACTGTCTCAGAGCTGTTTGTGAATTAAAGACACATAAAAGAGAAGAAAGTGCTAAATCCAAGCTGGTGAATTTTTATGGTAAACTACAAACTTACCTTTTAACCATGTTAAAATGCACAATTTAGTGGCATTTAGTACATTCACGATGTCATTTGTGCAATTATCATCTCTGTCTAGTTCTGGAACTGTTTTATCACCCCCAAAGGAGGCCCCATATTCATTAAGCAGTTATTCCCCATTCTCCCCAATACCCAGCTCCTGGAAACAACTAATATGCTTCTGTCTTTATGGATTTACCTAGTCTGGATATTTCATCTAAGTGGACTCGTATGATACATGAACTTGTGTATCAAGTTGGCACTTTTGAGTACCTACTATGTGCTAGTCACTATAATAGGTAAAAGCATTCGGCCTCAGATACAGATAGCAGCAGCTGCTATGTTTTTAGGAATATGTAGCTCATTCAAGACACATTCTGGGTGATGTATTTGTACCATCCTGTTTAATCTTCACCATTCTCTGAAGTAGGTAGGTAATAATAATATCCCCATTTTAAAAATGAGTAGTCTGAGACTTGGAGAAATTGAGTAACTTAGCCAAGGTTGCACTAGTGGTTAAGATTCCTACTCAAGTCCTTCCGTTATTTATTATGTATTTAGCCTAACTTTGAGTCAATCTGCTTACTTAGAGCCAACATACTGCCTTCTTGGTATGTGCTGCCTGCCTCATCTTGTCGGCTCTTAAATCCCCACTGGGACAGACCCCACAGGCAGGAGAATAATCTCAGGAGGCCCTTGTTAAAATACCCATATGTTGCCAGGGGTAAGAGCTTGGCACGAGTGCCCCATGTTCAAATACCCTTGGGCACACCAAGAGTTTTCTTTAGTTCCCAGAGCACTGAATATAACTCCACTCCTTTCTCTCCCACTCATGAGAGCATCTGGGAATATTAGTGAGAGTAGTTATTTATAGAGAAGTCCTTGAATCTGTTTGAATTTATTTTTAAGTAAATCATACACAAGCTTGTGGTATTTGATTATTGGAAACAAATAATAACTGATTGTCAGACAACAGTGTGTCCTGGCATCAACAATGAGGACCTATGGTTCAAATATAGCCTCCTTCATGACCCATCTAGAGGCTCCAGAGAGGTATAAGTCAGTTTAGTCACTTCTAGTTTGAAGGTGAATTCCCAGATCAGTGCCCCCTGAGGACTGAAGATCTGGTTGTTTCAAACAAAATCCTGGAGTGCCCTTCATGGGTAGTCTTGAAGTTTGTGCACCTGGTGTCTATACTTTTAAACAGTGACTCTGGCCTCATTTGACAGGAACTCTCAGATTCCAACCATGTGTGCAAGAGATAGAGACTGACCCAAGTTTTGCAGAATAAGCTGGGGGAAATGAAAATGAAGATGGGAGTTGTTCCACTGTTTCATAGTCTCCAGGATGTCTGTTTAAAAGATCCACAACTAGGAGTGGCATTCTAGAAAGTTCAATGGAACTGAAAGAGACAAATATTGATACTCAACAGTCAGCTTCTATAATAATAATAATAGTACTGCCTGAATTCAAATAAGCAGACCAGATGTTCCTCACGTGTTATGAGTTGAAAATCATGCCTTCAGGTGGGATCAGTTAAAATAAAGCTTGAGACTTAGTGTATGTTTAATATAAAAACTCTAAATGAAAAGACTTTGGAGGCAAAGTCTGAGAGGACATGCTACAATCATCTGTGTGAATAATCAACTATTCAGCATCTGCCTGGAAGACATCAAGGATGTAAATGTGTGAGGAGGGCAATCACTGGGAATGGAGGTGGTGATGAAAGAAAAGTTCTTTTCCATCAATTCTGACCAGAGCTCAGAATGTATGATTCTTCTCACCATAAGTGGGATTTGGAGATTGGCCCTGAGACAAGCTCAAAAGAAAAGAAAAAATCAATTCATTTGACATTTAATATGCATCAGAATAATTTTGAAAAGATGAGGTCTTAGAAATATACAAAACAGTTTCACAAAATCCTAATTTCAACTTGAACCAGCCCAGGCCAGGCAGTGAGGTGGAT
Organism: Tonatia bakeri; assembly: GCA_004024845.1. Classification (NCBI taxonomy): domain Eukaryota; kingdom Metazoa; phylum Chordata; class Mammalia; order Chiroptera; family Phyllostomidae; genus Tonatia; species Tonatia bakeri. The sequence goes on from PVIA01005242.1 coordinate 75,942, forward strand.
ATAATGATGAGAAAACTTTAGCCATACTCTGCCTTCAGGACCCTGTACACATCATAGAAGAACCTAGCATCAGAGCCTGAAGACACACTAGGAACTAAAATCCAACAATCTCATTTTGCTGATGAGGAGAGAGGCATAAGAGTCTCTTGGATGGATTCAAGGCCACACAATGAGTTTGTTACCATGCAGAGCTGAGACATGAACCTTGCCTTTAATGACTCTACTCTAGGAGCCCACTAAATGAAAGGCAGAAGTAAAAACAGAATAGAAAAAAAAAACATTATTGCCCTTTCACAATAATGGCATAGAATTCGGATTCTACAAGAAAAAACAAAACTGGCATGCCCTTTCATTACACAGCACCAGCTAACAGCCCTTTTTGTTTTAAAGAATTAGTAGAGTAAAATAGTCACTTGATCCCAAAAAAGAGAAACACAAAATAAGCAGCCACAAAGACAATCTTAATGAATCCAGGAAAGGGCCGAGGGCACAGAGAGGCTGCCCTACAAGGCCAGGCAGGAAAGAACAGAGCAAAATAACTGGGAAAGATGAAGTCATGCCAAATTATCAAAGTCTACAGAGAAACTCCTGAAGGCCATGGATCCAAGGGACTTGTACATGTTCTCCAGATTTTGGAGTGTAAGAGAGGGTCAGCCTTTGCAATGCATATCAGGAAAAACAGACAAATGAAAGCTAGCCTTACAGTGCCTAGTGGGTACTGCTTAGTAAACATGAAGGAAATGTGCAAACCTTCTTCTTCCAAAAGATGTTTTGAAGTTAGAAAGCATTTTGTAAAGAACTTCAAATAAACCAATTCCTGGTGTAATAATAAAAATAACAAATCAATAAGAGCTACCATCTATCAAGTTCTTACTATGTGCCAAGTTCCATGCTGAGCTATTTACATGAGTTTTTCATTTCATCATCACAACCACCCTGGAACCATTTTTCAGATGTAGAAACTGAGGCTCAGAAAGGTTAACTCATTTGTCCTAAGTCTATTCAGTGGTGGAACCGACCCTCAAATCCAGGTCTCCTTTAATTCCAGAGTGCAGAAACACTCCATCATCCTGCTTTTGTAATTGTGATAGCTTGGGTACTTGCTGCTCTCCTGCTGACAATAAAGAGATATGACAAAAGTGATACTTTAGATTATTCATTCTAGTTAGTGAGAAGGATTAACTGGAAAGAGAGACCCTGGGACCAGGGAGCCAATTAGGGGGTTGAACCAATTGAAAAGGAGTGAAAAGCAAAAATTTTTATGAAATTGCTGGAAGGAGGAACTGACAGACTCTAAAGACATATGAGATTCTACTGTACTGGACTTTGCTTTTTTCATTTAAGACCTCATGAAGATCTTTCCTTGATAATACATATAGATTTGTCTTACCCTTCCTTTTTTCCATTTTTTATTTTTTATTTTCTTAATTAATATTCTTTATTGATTATGCTATTACAGTTTTTCCAATTTCCCCCTCTCTATCCCCCCTCTGCCCTGGCTTCCCCAACCTCCAGCATTCCCCACCCTTAGTTCATGTCTATGGGTTGTACATATAAGTTCTTTGAGTCCTCTGTTTCCCATACCATTCTTTTTTTTATCTCTCCCGGTCTACCTTATGCCTACTAACCATGCTTCTTCTTCTCTATAACTTTTCCCCCTACTCCTTCCTTCCTGCTCCCCACTGAAATCCCTCTGTATGATGTCCATTTCTCTGTTTCTGTTCCTGTTCTGGTTGTTTGCTTAGTTTTTGTTTTCATTGTTTTTCTTTTCTTTTAGGTTCTTTTGTTGATAGTTGTGAGTTTGTTGTCATTTTACTGTTCATAGTTTTGATCTTCTTTTTTCTTAGGTAAGTCCCTTTAACATTTCATATAATAAGGGCTTGCTGATGATGAACTCCTTTAACTTGACCTTATCTGGGAAGCACTTTATCTGCCCTCCTATTCTAAATGATAGCTTTGCTGGATAAAGTAAGCTTAGATGTAGCTCCTTGCCTTTCATTACTTTGAATACTTCTTTCCAGCCCCTTCTTGCCTGCAAGGTTTCTTTTGAGAAATCAGCTGACAGTCTGATGGGAACTCCTTTGTAGGTGACCATCCCCTTATCCTTTGCTGCTTCTAGGATTCTCTCCTTTATTTTTACCTTGGCTAATGTAATTATGATGTGCCTTGGTGTGTTCCTCTTCGGGTCCAACTTCTTTGGGACTCTCTGAGCTTCCTGGACTTCCTGGAAGTCTATTTCCTTCACCAGATTGGGGAAGTTATTCTTCATTATTTGTTCAAATAAGTTTTCAATTCTTTGGTCTTCCTCTTCTTTTTCTGGCACCCCTATAATTCATATATTGGAACATTTCAGGTTGTCCCAGAGGTTTGTAAGAGTCTCTTCACTTTCTCATATTCTTGTTTCTACATTTTGATGGATGTTTATTTTTTTCCCTTTTCTTCCAAATCATTGCTTTGAGACCTGGTTTCCTTCCTGTCACTGTTGGTTCCCTGAACATTCTGCTTTATTTCACTTTGGGTATCCTTCATTTTTTTTTTCATTTTTTGACCAAGCTCAATCAGATCTGTGAGCATTTTGATTACCAGGGCGTTAAATTCTCCATCAGATAGGTTGGCAATCTCCTCCTCACTTAGCTCTTTCTGAGGCTTTACTCTGTTCTTTCATTTAGCTCATATTTCTTTGTCTTGATGCAGCTGATATATTGTAAGGCGGCAGGGTCTTAGGTATTCACCCAGGCAAGGCAACCCTCCTCACTGCACTGTGGTGCTGCCTGTGCAAGAGAAGCCAGAGTGGGAACAGTGTGGCTCACCTGCTTGTCTCTAGTGCACTTTTCAATGGACTCTCGTGTGAGACTGGGAGCTTCTCCTACAGTCACAACCACTGTAGCCCACAGCCACCTCTGAGCCCCCTTAAGTCAGCCCCTCCTGTGCAGCCCACAGAGCTTGGCAGCCAGCCCTACCCCCAAGGTCCACCACGTCCCCACGGTTTTTCTGAGTTGGTCTGCGTGGTCTACCACCTTACCAGTCTGGTTGTTCTGGTTGATTTTTTCTTTAATTCCTTTGTTGTCAGAGTTCCTTGTGGTTTGATTTTCTGGTGCTTTTGATTGTTTATTGATTTCAGATTGGTTGTTATCTCCCTTTTGGTTGTGCGAGGAAGTGGAGGGTCTCTATCTATGCCTCCACCTTGGCTGAAACTCTGTCTTACCCTTCTTGTGGGTGCCTAGGGTTCCATTCTGTGGGAGCACCACAATTATAAACGCTGTTTCAGAGAATGCTCTGGATATACACATTTTTGCATGTTGGTATATATACATGTATAATGAACTTCAAGCAATGGAACTTCCAGGCTGAAATAAATATATTTTAAAAATTGATAGAATTTTTTAGAAAATATTCATAGTTAAGATGATTAATAATTTAAAATGTGAAGGGGAGGAACTTTTCTTGTTGGTGTTAAAGAATGCTATTTTATAGCAAAAATAAATGGGTTGATTGCTATTCAAAAGTGTAATAATAATGCACAGACAGGGCCTTCCATGCCTTTCTAAATGAAACAAACACCAATGTTGTCATAGCTAGTGACAGGAAGAAAGGGAACAGAAGGTGTGATAAAGATTTGGGAACCATTTTAAAATAAAGGACACATGGACAAAACCAAGGGCAGGTGGAATCAGGGAGGGACGTGGGGATGGCTGAGGTGGGGAGAGAGGTTGGGGGAGAAGGCAGAAAACTGTACTTGAACAAATACAAAATTTAAAAGTATTTTTTAAAATGTTGGAGAGCTGGTAACTCATCTCTCTTTATTCCTTAAATTTAAAGTAAGAGGAACCAAACTAGAGTGTTCAACAGCTGGATGGCTGTGGCTGTCATTAAATAGAGCAGACGGCCTTTTGAAAGGCTCCCAGAAGGAAGGCTGGCACTCTGAATGGAGGGCAATTTTCAGACATAATAGCAACTTGACTTTATTTGTAGCTTTGAGAATGTTGGCTATTGTTTTCAGATGGGGCGATCTAAATAACATCTTAAAGATAGCTCTCAATTTCTGGCCAAGATGGAGGTATATGCAGATACACTTTGCCTCCTCCCACAACCAAAACAAGAACAAAAACACATTGAAAAACAAAAAACAACCATAACTGCCAGAAAATTGAACCATATGGAAGTCTGACAACCAGAGAGTTAAAGAAGAAACATTCATGCAGACTGGTAGGAGAGGTGGAAATGGGCAGCTGGGCTGGAGAGGACCCATGTCAAGGTGGCAGCTGCAGGACTGGGCAGGCTACGTGGGAGCTGGCCGTCCCACATCTGCATGCTGATAAACCTGGAAAATAACTGGGGAGTGAGACAGACCACAAAACCCAGGGTTCCAGCATGGGAAAAGAAAGCCTCAAAACCTCTGGCTGTAAAGATCTATGGGGGTTGAAGCAGCAGAAACTCCCAGCCTCACAGGAGAGTTTGTTGGAGAGGCCCACAGGGTCCTAAAACATACACAAACCCACCCACTAGGGAATCAGCACCAGAAGGGCCTGATTTACTTATTAATAGTGGGGGAAGTGACTAAAAGCCAGCCAAGAGCTGAGCAAGCAGCATTGTTCCCTCTCTGACCCCTCCCCAACAGACAGCACCACGATGTAAGGAAGTTGGTTGCCCTGCCCTGACAAATAACTGAGGCTCTGCCCCTTACAACATAACAGGTGTGCTGAGACAAAGAAATATGGCCCAAATGAAACAACAGATCAAAACTCCAGAAAAAGAACTAAGTGATAAGGAGATAGACAACCTATCAGATGCACAGTTCAAAACACTGGTAATCAGGATGCTCACAGAAATGGTACAGTATGGTCCCAAAATAGAGGAAAAAGTGAAGGCTATGCAAAGTGAAATAAAGAAAAAGATACAGGAAACCAACAGTGAAGGGAAGGAAACTGGGTCTCAAATCAACAATTTGGAACAGAAGGAAGAAATAAACATTCAACCAGAACAGAATGAAGAAACAAGAATTCAAAAAAAATGAGAAGAGGCCTAGGATCCTCCAGGACAACTTTAAACATTCCAACATACGAATCATAGGGGTGCCAAAAGGAGAAGAGGAAGACCAAGAAATTGAAAACTTACTTGACAAAATAGTGAAGGAAATCTTCCCCAATCTGGCAAAGGAAATAGACTTCCAGGAAGTCCAGGAAGCTCAGAGTCCCAAAGAAGTTGGGCCCAAGGAAGCACACACCAAGGCACATCATAATTACATTACCTAAGATTAAAGATAAGGAGAGCATCTTAAAAGCAGCAAGAGAAAAGGAGACAGTTACCTACAAAGGAGTGCCCATTAGACTATCAGCTGATTTCCCAAAAAAAAAACCTTGCAGGTAAGAAAGAGCTGGAAAGAAGTATTCAAAGTAATGAAAGGCAAGGACTGACATCTAAGATTACTCTATCCAGCAAAGCTATCATTTAGAATGGAAAGGCAGATTAAGTGTTTCCCAGATAAGGTCAAGTTAAAGGAGTTCATCGTCAGCAAGCCCTTGTTATATGAAATGTCAAAGGGACTTATCTAAGAAAAAGAAGATCAAAACTACGAACAGTAAAATGACAACAAACTCACAGCTATCAACAACTGAACCTAAAAATAAAAAACAATCTAAGCAAACAACTAGAATAGGAAGAGAATCACAGAAACAGGGATCACATGGAGGGTTATCAGTGGGGAGGGGGAAAAGGGAGAATGGGGATAAGGTACAAGGAATAAGAAGCATAAATGGTAGGTACAAAATAGACAGGGGGGTTAAAAATAGTATAGGAAATGGAGAAGCCAAAGAACTTATATGTGCAACCCATGGACATGAACTAAGTAGGGGGAGAACGCTGTTGGCAGGTTGCTGGTGGAGCGGAATAAAGGAGAGAAAAAATGGGAGAACTGTAATAGCATAATCAGTAAAATATAAGAAAATAGCTCTAAAAGGGATAGAAGGCAAACTTGAGTATTATTATTAAGTATACTGATTTGACCCCCCAAATGACATTTCAATATGCTGCTAGTATAACCAGTTCCCCAGGCAAATCCCCTGGGTTAATGGTCTCTGACCAGAAAGCTACCAGTCTCTAGGACCCAGATCCTGGGTGTAATGAACCAGGTAAGAAGTAGAAAGTGGACAGGGAAAGGAGAAATCTGAGGGCTAGCTTTCTCTCCCAGACAGACAAGTCACAAAAGTTAAAGCTGCAAGAAGCTTTTAGAAAGAGACCTGTGTGTGTAGAAACAACAACCCTACTTTTTAAAGCCTACTTGTTTTCACCCGGAATGAACTAGTAAAGCCTACTTGTTCTCTCCCAGAGTGAACCAAATATCACCAGTTTATTCATTCATTCAACAAATACTTGTTGAGCATCTACTATGTGCTGTCACTATGATAGGCATTTGGGAGTACAGTGTTGAACAAAACAAAAGTGACCCATTTCTTCATGGAGCTACTATGTCATAGGAGAAATGAGTAATAAGCATATATGCAAAGAGATGCATACTTACAAATAGTAATGTGCGCTTTAAGCAGAAAAACAAGTTTTGTGAAAAAGAAAATACAGGTGGATTCTGGGCTGAGGAAATAGGATGGCCTCGCCCAGGTAGTCTGACATTTACAGTGAGTTCTGAATGAAGAGAAGGGAATCAGTTTCTTAAACAGCCAGGGTTAATGGGGAGTCTTTGAGGATGAGAGAAATGTGTGTGAAAGGGCTTTGGGGAATCAGACTCTTAGAGTAGCTGGTCAGGCAAGAGGCTACCTGGGAGTTTTTCTACCTTTTGCTCCCACCAAACAAACCAAAGTGCTCTAGGCCTTGTGGTTGCTTAGGGGCCCAGAGACCCAAGTGGGTTCCAGAGACAAACCTTGACAAGTTGCCCAATGAAGATCCATGGTGAAAGCCTGCTTATGGGTTAAGTCAGTTCAATAATGTGAGCTTCCAAAGTATTCCTAGACCCTACAGCCTCAGAGAATCATGTCATAGTGAATTCCATTTCTGTTTATTTATTGCTTTCCATCAACCTACTTGCCCAAGAGCTGTACTTCATCTTGGTTAGGGTTAATGACCGAGGCAGCACTGGCCTTCAGGAACAGTACAAGCAGCGATGGAGAGTGAGAGCAAGAACTGGAGCCAAGGGAGCAGCCCCTGCCAACAACTTCTGCTCCTTCCCTTTCCTTCAGCATGGCTGCCCAAGGAGTCCCTAGTGACTGTTTATGGTGAGCTATTTGTTTCGCAATTGACAAAGAAGCAGAGAGCCCTTTCTGACATTTTTGCCCAGAGGCCCCAGATTTCTCAGTATGAAACTGCCAAATACGCAACTTTGGGTGGATATTTGGCTGAATCACTTTGAAGGGCCTGTCAGTGCCTAAAATGGAAATTGTTAGAAAGCAGAGGAGGTTGGTTGCCAGCAACCATGAAATGGTAATGACCAAATCATTTACTTTTTGCAATGAAATGTCATCCCCTAACACTACAAGAGCATTTTTTTTCTAGCTTAAAAATATTGACTACCTATGAAAAATGTTCAATAGTGATTGTGTGTGTCATGCACACATACATACATTCCCCGATCCCTCTCCCACCCTCTTAAACCAAACCTCACCCGCTTTCCTGGAGCCCAGCTGCAACCTGGGATGAATTAAGAGGTTGGCTGATTTTGAAAGGTAATCAGCCTTTAGCCACCCTATAAAATGAAGGAGAGTTCATTTGGTTATTTATAAGATGGTGTATGGCCAGCTTTACCACATGGGAAAGTTAGTAGACAGTAAAAGACCATACCCAAAAACATGATGTAGGGTTTTTACCAATCTGCTCAAATCTAGCTATATTTGCTCCTAGGAGACATGACATGTAATAGGGTTTAACTCTATGTATCCACTCAATAGCAGGCAAACCAGGCAAGATCTCCAATTCCATACCTTTTATTTTTAAACTTTGGTACTTTGTTTTTTTAGTTGAAGAGGAAGAAACTAGAAAATACATTGTGGGCTGACACCAGGGAATGGAAGGGAATGTACTATTTCTTTGAAAACAGCTATTCAGATACTGTTCCCTAGGACCAGTTTCTGGGTGGCTTTAACCACATACAACTCCTCAGGTCCTTGTTTATGTTTTTTTCATACTGACTCTTGTGTTAGAATCAGTGAAAGTTTATACTGCCATAAAATTTATTTTAAAATAATAATTTACAAGCCTTTTGGCTTGAAAATATCTTAATAATGTCTGCACTTTTAAAATTGAAAAGTAAGATGGTTCCATTCAGTTATCATTATATTAAGCTTTCAGAAGTATCTTTGAATCACAGTCATCTGTCCAAAGTTTCTGGTCAGTTTTTTTTTTTTTCAAAGGAGTGGTGTTGCCCAAAGTCATCTGTGATTGTTAGTGTGGGATCCATTTTATAAGCAGGTTTGGTATTAAGAAAGCTTATATGGACATTACCATTTAGCCATGTACCTTGGTCATCTGAATGTGGCCTTTGGTTTGGTATCTCACTGCATTTGAAGCCCACGCTTATGGAACCCTTGTTATGCAAGAGGTTGGGACAGCCCACTGGAAAAAGTGGCTCTGGTGAGTGTGAATTCCTCTTTCTGATTCCTTTAGGGCTGGCTCAAAGGGGAATTATAAATAAGGCCAACTCTGTAATTTCTCTCCCTTTGCCAACTTTTTAAAACCCCCTAACTCTCAGTTCACATGTATCTAACTTTTCTGTCTCAGCTTTAGTTTCCTCATCTATAAAATGAAGGACTTTGAGTAGACAAACTATAAGTTCTCCATAAACTCTGACATTTGACAAATCTAATGAATTTATCAGCAGAGAAAAATGTGGCCAGTTTCCAACACTTTCTTTAACTTCTATAAACCCCGTTTTGTATAATGTTCTTTCCCTATATACCCTTTCAAGAAGAAAACATGACCCATTTCCAGTGTCATAAAGTCAACACTTGACAGCTCTGCATGAAGAAGCTTTTTTTTCTCTGTAGAAGGGACACAGAATGCCATAGACCAGGGTATGCACCTGTACCTGACAAAGTGATATAGACATGTGAGGCAGGTGGAACATGGACAATTCTTACAGGAGGCAGAATCATCAGTACCATCTCAGTTCGCTCATGAAGCTGACCCCACTAAGATGATGCTTCAGAGCAGATTCCTAAACCAGCAGTCCTGGGTTAGAATAGCAGCTCTCCTGGTTACTAGCTGTTCAACCTTGAACAAGTTAATTAACCTCTATTGCCTCAGTTTCCTAATATGTAAAATATGAATGATAACTTTAAGTTGACAAAATATGTTAATTCTGTTTAGCCAATGTCTGATCTTGCTCTAACCTTAGAATTTTGTGATTATTGACCTCTCTTGTGTTTATTCTAACCTCTCCCCAAATTCTCTAGCTGTTTTGAATATCAGCACTACTCTGGTATATTCACTGCTATATATATTATTATTCGTTGTTGCTGTTTTTTGCCTTCATATTAGCAAAATATGAAATTCTGTGAAAAACAAAAAAAAAATACCTCTGATCTTAAAAAAAAAACTCTTCTTTAGCAGGAATCAAATTGTTTGTTCTTGAGAACTGTCCCATCAAACAAGCAAGCAAAATATAACCAGAGACAGTGAAATAAAGAACAAACTGACAGTAACCAGAGGGGAGGGGGGAGGAGGATAATGGGGGAAAGAAGTGGAAGCGTTGTCAAAGAACATGTATAAAGAACACATAGTCAAGCCAAAGGTGGGTAGGATTGAGGGTGGGAGGTGGGGATGGGTGGAGCAAGGGGAGTGGTGGGAGGAAATGGAGACAACTGTACTTGAACAACAATAAAAAAAGAATTTAATAGAAACAGATATATTTATATCATTTTGATGTTTTCATTACTGTTTCTAAACAATGTACTTTGAAATCAGAATCGCTTCTTATTTGTTTTCATATAATTCTCCTGACGCTCTTCATCACACATTAGCAATCAGAAATGAGATGTAATTCCCCAATCCCTACCCATAAGACCTGAGTAAGATCTTACTGGAAGTTGAAGGGAGTTTTGCCCTAACTCATGGATTATGCAAGAATGAACTGCTATTGGGTTTGAATGATTGTAGATGGATTATGGTGTGGTGTATGGAAGGCTGTTGAATGCAGCATACAATACTTAATAAAAATTTTTATTCTTTTAGAAAAATAATTTTACTGTTCTGAGGATTAAATGAGATCAAGTGAAAAAGTAAAGTGCTTAAAACAATGTCCAGTACACACATATTAAGTGTTCAGTAAATGTTAACCATTTTCATGATTGGGCACACAAGTCCAGGTATGCATCTAGGGGTGAGAGTGTTACTTTACACAGGCCTTTCTCATGTGTCCAATACTCTCTGTGGTCTAGGGCAACTTTTGTGAGGTGTCTTACCTGAAATACTAACTTCTTTCTACAGAGCTAGCTGTCCAACTAATAATTAAATTATCCCAACATTAGTCTCCTTAGGGTCACACGTCAGTGATATGATAGTAGCCAAAAAGGTGAAAAGCTATCTGATGACAGGAAAAATGTGGTCATTTAAACCTAAGCAGTTGTCTCCCCTGCTTATAGAAGGTTTAACAGAACTCAGATTTGAAGGTTCTTGGAGTTGACAAAGGAACTTTAAAAAAGAATGTTCCCTGCCCTGGCTGGTGTGGCTCAGTAGATGTAATTTGAGAACTGTCCTGAGAATCAAGACGTCACTTTTTAGATTCGCAGTCAGGGCGCATGCCTGGATTGCAGGCCAAGTTCCCAGTTGGGGGCGTGCAAGAGGCAACCGGTTAATGCATCTTTCGCACATGGTATTTCTCTCCCACTCTTTCTCCCTCCCTTCCCCTCTATATAAAAATAAATAAATAAAATATATATATTTTAAAAAGAATGTTCCCTGGGGGTTCTCCATGTATACAGAGATCCAAACAAAAGAAAATAAATTGCAGTTAGACCCAGGAAAGACATTTTTACCACAGATGGATAAAATGTTGGGCCACATTCCCAAAAACAGGTTTTGTAGTGTCTTTCCCTGATAAATTGGGAAAAGCATGGCTGGTCATCAGTCCTTTATTGTCTCATAGACCACCAGAATAGGAAGAGCCCTTAAGGTCATCTTATCCAGGCCTTGATTTTAAGGATGAGAATGCTAAGACCCAGAGAAAGGGGACAATGTGGCTAATTATTGGTAGACAGGATTTAAATCCAAGGCCAACAGATCATGCCACTGCACCATACTGGTCTCTTAAAACACTCAAACTGAGTTCATTGTAGTTTCCCTGTAATGGAACTGCCTTTTGACCCAGCAATTCCACTGCTGGGATTATATCCTAAGAACCCTGAAACACCAATCCAAAAGAACCTATGCACCCCAATGTTCATGGCAGCACAATTTACAATAATCAAGTGCTGGAAGCAACCTAAGTGCCCATCAGTAAATAAGTGGATCAAAAAACTATGGTACGTTTACACCACGGAATACTATGCAGCAGAAAGAAAGAAGGAGCTCGTACCCTTCACAAAAGCATGGATGGAACTAGAAAGCATTATGCTAAGTGAAATAAACCAGGAGGTGAAAGACAAATACCATATGATCTCACCTGTAAGTGGAATCTAACAACAAAATTAATTAAGCAAGCAAAATATAACCAAAGATATTGAAATTAAGAACAACCTGACAGTAACCAGAGGGAAGATGAGAGGGAATAATGGGGAGAAGGAAGGAAGGGCTTTCAGGATCAATGAAGGGCACCTGGACAAAACCAAGGGGGGTGGAAGCAGAGGAGGGAGGTGGGGATGGATGGTGGGGGGAGTAGTGGGGGGTAAATACAGACAACTGTAATTGAACAACAATAATTTTTTTTTTAAAAAAGACACTCAAACTGCTGTCCCTCTAGTTCTGGAATGTTCTGTAGTACCAACATACTAAAAAGTAATTGAGGCCCACCCAGAAGAACTCAAAGGTATTGAGCAGTGCCCAACTTGCAATCCCTTCAATTTATCCATCTGATTTTGGAGCTCTGGCTGTCAAAGTGTGTCAGCCAAGCCTCCTTATTCAACTGACTGGTCCTCTTAGCTTACCATTTGAAAGCGGTTGTGGTTAAAGCATAGCTTGCTGACTCAGCCCATGTAGTAAGGATGACTAAACACAAGAATTTCCTTGGGGGGGGAGGATGGAAAATATATTTCAAATACATTTGTTTCAGGGAACCATTCTGATCAGTCAGGAGCTGGCCTATCATGGGCCCATGAGGAAAAGCAGCAGGCTGTCACTGCTCAGCACCAAGGCAGGATTTGCAGATGTTTCCTTTCTTTTTTTGCTAAACAACACTGTGGCTGTCTCGGCACCATTTTGGTCTGGCCAGCATTTGCACAGAGCTTCATCTGCCAACTGGTACAGCCCAAAGCCAAGGGGAGAGGATGTCTCCCCTGACCAGAGAGGCCTTTCACATTCCCCTGTTCAGGAGCCTTCCCCCAGGGGTGAATGGTGCTGATCTGCTTTATCTCAAGACAGCTTCAATTCTGAGCCCACCTTGAACTCGAAAGAGAGGATCATTTATGCTGACGGATCAGAAAACAATGTGGGCTGGCTTCCATTTCCAGAGTGCACTCCAGGGAGTTTGCAATCTGGAGTAAAGTCATCATTTTTAGATCTGAATACCACACAGACATTGGATAACTTTAGGAAACGAACATTGACCTTCAGTTGGATTGCTCACCAGCTTAAGGCATTAATTCAGTGAAACTAAAATTTGGATGAATATTTCAAGGCTCTTGGCTGGGAAGAAGTCTGCCTTGCTCAATTAGAAAGTTGAAGACACCTGGTGCATTTTGGGGGGCGACACATTTTTACAACTTCAAACTAGAAAAGGAGGGCGGGAAAGAGGGAGAGTAAATGTACTCAGCCATCTTCTGAAAGCCATACACAACTTGGAGCAGTTCAGACATAGAGGAGTCAAGTCTGAGAGGCCTGCCTCATCTTCTCCCTATCCCCTCCTCATCTCCACTTGTGTGTTCACAGGGGAAGCCTCAAAGAGGGTCAAGGATTTATTTTTCATAAGTGAGTAACAATTTCTTATTCTAGAGGGGGAATGTTCTGGGACAGGCAGTGTGGAATAATGGGAAACTATCTGGTCTGAGGAGGGAAGAGAAGAGAGGATAAGTGTCCCATTTCTTTGCCACCTAGCAGGATGAACTTGGAAGTATTATTTTATTTTTCTAAGCCTGTTTTTGATTATGTAAGCACTCACCTAATCTATGTATAGTTCCTCATAATAATTTGGCCTCAACAAATATTTTCTGAATGAGAAAAACTGCAAGCAAGGGAGCAAGTAAATGACAGAACAATAAGGATTCATGTAGTTCATGGAGTTGGTTCAAAACAAATGAAATAATAGCTATGAATTCTTGTGTTTGTCTAACACTTTATAGTTTATAAACTCACTATCTTATTTGAATATTACAAGATGCTTATAAGATAAGCAGGGTAAGGATTGTTGTCTGTCTGTTAGAGGGAAGTGAGCCTGAGAGGTAAGGAGGCAATATATGAAGGAATTAGTGTTGCAGATCCAGTGTCCCTTTGAACATACTACACACACTCTTATTTTCAAATAAAAAAAAGTTTTTTAAAAGAGGCAGTTCATCATTGCATCATATCTATTCCTTGCAACCCTTTGTATCAAGGCTCAAACATTGAAAGTGGGTTCAGAAGAAATAGCAGGCTATGACTAACAATGGTATTAAAGATTACAGTAAAACCTGTCTACTCAAAACATAAGAAGCCAGGGGGGAAATGGCCTCAGAATGACTTGGGTTGGGATTATCTAATATTTTTGTAAAAGAACAATGGGGCCTGTGTTTGGCAGAGAACTAACAGTTACTATTTGCATGAACATGGGCCAGTATAAAGAGATTGACTGTAGACTCAGGTGAGCAAGGCAGTATATACTTCGTCTGCCCCCATCAGGTACCTTGCCTCTCATGGAACCATTAGCTGCTTAGAAGTGAACTAGTGGTCTGAATTTTATCCAGGTTTACATAGATCTTAGCACCTTTTCCTGTAGTCCAATCCCCATCCAATGAAGCCACTCCTGTCTGCTGAGCAGCTAGCTGCCCACCCTTCAGTGACCAAAAAATACACCCACCTTACTACCACCGTAAGTGTAATTTTTAGCTCTGTATTGTGGTGAGTTCTGGAGTTCTGATAATAGTCATCTGTGCCATTGTCATTTCTAACTGCATGGGGCAGTAGGGGAATACAGACATGTCAGTTGCAAATGCATCTCACATAGATAATTAGGTGTGCTCTATAAACATTGTATTCAACAATTTTCATAAAACAAATCCTGGTAGTTTGTTTGTTTGTTTTTGCCCTAAGCTTTCTTGTTATTTAAAGGAATCATTGTTCCCTAATTTATAGCTTTTAAAAACATAGAACTAGGGTTGCTTAAAGCAGGAATTTTCAACCTGGGGTCAGGGTCTGTAGTTCTTGGATGGAATACAGAAAGCTCCATGAATTTTTCTGAAACAATGTGCAAAACTGTGTTTGCATTTATACATTTTCCTGGGAAGAGGGTCTATAGCTTTCTTCAGATTCTCAAAGGTTAAGAATTACTTGCACAGAGGAAGGTGGAACTGTAATTATGTTCATGAATCTCACAATATGCAACTTCAACAGCAACTTATTAGGAAGGTAGCGTTGTCTCAATTGCCATGGTCCAGTTCTCTTTCCTTCTGCTGCCTCTGAAGGATGCTGCCAATCTTTGATTTTCTCCCTGCCCTACTTAAAAGTTAAAGGCCATACCAATATGATTTGAGTAGTGATTGTTGTAAACTAGAATAAGGTATTTGATAAAATTTCCAAGTCCTTGTCTTCACTTCTCAATTCCGGAGTACAGTCTACAAGGCAGACATGTTTGTTGCATGATTTGAGCTTTGGAAGCAGATGGCTATGTGATCTTGGGCCTGTTTTCTCATCTGATACATAAGGCTAAACAGGGTTTTTGTGAAGATTACAAGTGAGATAAGGGCTATAATGTGCTTGGCACAAAGTAAATGCTCAACAAATATCAGTGTCTACAGTGTCTGTGTCAGGTGAGCAAGTCCTAAAAGAAGATCCAAAGCTCTTTTCCAAGGACGCAGATAGCTCTGTCTGAGAGCCCCCTGGCTGCCTGGAGCCATGTTCAGTGGCCCATTCATGGGCTTGGAAACAAAAGAAATTGGACCTTGGTCATTTTGTTCTCTACTAAAAGCTGTTGAGAAACCCAGAAACCATGTCTGATTATTGATCCCATCAATTCTATGTAGGGATTTAGGCTATGTCTATAGGAGGGCAGAACAACTGGTGCAATCAGATCAGTTCCAAACTTTCAGTTGGTGCTTTTGTTGCAGCAGCAATAACAGTGTCCAAAAGGCTTTCCCATCCCTGTTCCTATATGAACCTCAAAACAGCCAGATGAGGTCAGCAAGACATGGATTGGAGAAGCCATTTATTGCAGCAATGATAGAAGCAGATCTGGGGGTTTTGAGAAGCTGGTGAAAATACAGTATTTTGTGAAAAAAAAATGAATGTGTTAGCAAGAATGTTTATTGAGTATTGTTTTTTTAAAGATTTTATTGATTTATTTTTAGAGAGGGAAGGGAGGGAGGGAGGGAGAGAGAAAGAGAGAGAGAGAGAGAGAGAGAGAGAGAGAGAGAGAGAGAGAGAGAGAGATCAATGTGCGGTTGCTGGGGGGCCGTGGCCTGAAACCCAGGCATGTGCCCTGACTGGGAATCGAACCTGCGATGCTTTGGTTCGCAGCCCACGCTCAATCCACTGAGCTACGCCAGCCAGGGCTAGTATTGTTTTTTTAATATTGAGTTTATTCAAGATTCAAAATATTGAGAACTGGGTAAAAGGAAAGGCTTATATAGTCAGGTTGGGGTGTTAAGAATTTCATGAAAATAAAAAAATCACAAAACAGTATAATTAGACACAAGGTGGCTTGGTACAGTTAAGGGCTGAAAGACTTTAGAGAAGGAAAGACACATATCAGTTGCAGGATACAGTGAATACTTCCTAAAGGAGGTGGACCTTGGGATGTTTAGAGAGGCAGAAGGCAAAAGGAAAGTGTGGCAGACAGATAAGCAAAGCTGAGGGGCTGGAAAGAGCCTGCTAGGGAATGGAGAAGTTTACACAATGGTTAACAGGTTGGCATGGAGGGGTTCTTTGGAAATTAGAGGGAATTTTGGTTAAAGAGGTTTTGAATTCCCTATTTGCCCAAAGAAAAAAGGAAGGGGTCCAGACTTGATGTGGTAGGCAGTGAGGAGAAGCTGAGTGTGACAACTGAGGGACAAGAAAAGGGACTGGAGTCAGAGAGTTCAGCAAGAAGCTGGGAATAAGAATCCAGACTCAAATGGTCAGAGTCTGGGCTAGGATGAGGCCATGGAAACAAAGAAAGAGGAATAATGTCAGAGAGTCTGGAGCCTCTGCCTAGAGTAACATGAAGACTTTTCTCTTTGTTAGAAGGAACGTGATATTTCTCCAGGGTGAGCAATACCTCCTTCACACAGAAGCATGCTGCCTGCCTTAAGACAATCAGGCAAACTAATTTGTAAAGCAGTGAAACCAAGAGGTGATTGTTCTTTTTGTTGCAAAATGGTTCTTTACCAAAGGATGCACAAAGTGATCTTTGACTTAGGAACTCGCCTAAGTTTTTGTGCAGGTTAGTGCTCTGCATGGGACCCCCTTCTCAGACTCTGATCAGGAGTTCTATTTGATATAACAGGTCTTGTGAAGCTTTTCAGGTGGAAAAACATCTCTCTCAGTCTGCACAGATTAGTCATGGACTTGGTCTAGTGGTAAACCAATTTCACTGACATTTCAGCATGAAAGATATAGAGAGAGGTCTTCAAAGGGGGCTTGGGATTCAGTTTCCTAGGTTGTCATGAATATTTCTTTCTCAGATTTGAGGGTTTCCCTTGGGGGAGAAACCCCAGTACTATGAAGTGGTTCTTCCCTACTGTTCATGACACCCCATCAGGGGTGGTTAGTGTGATGAATCACGGTAGCTGGAACTCTGAAGCACCATTTCTAGTGGCTGTGTGTGTCTGAGAGGCCCAAGCCTGGCTCTGTCCCCACATACTCATGCTGCAAATGGGATGGATAGGTTCCGCCCCCATGGGGTCAACAAATGTTGCCAACAAAGGTTGGATTCAACACAGACTCAGCTGAGAGAAGGTACCATACATTTGTGCTTGCCAGAAGAACAGGATCTTGTTCTCACAAACTTTAAGAGTATAAAAATGACTTTGTTGTATTTGAATTGCCTTTGCTGCATGAGTAGAGCCCTGTGCCTTCAGGGCTTAGAGAAGATTATGTAGAGATTGTGTATTTCCATATGTATGTTTCTGTATAAATATATTTCCTTATATACATGTCTTAGAACTGTTTACTAGTTCCCACTGAAACTGGTTGTTTCATCTGTGTGACTTCTGTTTGTCCATCTAGGTGGTAAGACTTAGCTTATATTTGAGCTTGTGGACTCTGAGGGGTCCTGTATACCTGTGTTTGGGGGCCACAGGCTAAAACTAAGACCCTGATATTTTTTAAACTTTCTTGGATAGAAGCTAACTATGGAGAAACTGAGATTCAGAGAGGTTTATTAATGTCTTCTGTGCCACACAGCTAATAAGTGACAATGTATAGATTAAGAAATAGGCATAGCTTTAGATCGTGAGCTCTAAATTACTATACATCTTATACACATATGATTTTTTAATAAAAATGGGGTACTAGTGTACACATTCTTTGTACTCTTCTTCTTTCACTTAATAATATACCATTATACAATAACAATATACTTAACAACTTTTTAAAAATATATTTGATTGATTATGCTATGATAGTTGTCCCATTTTTTCTCTTCTTTATTCCCCTCCACACTGTACACCCCCTCCCACCAGCAGTCCCCTGCCTTAGTTCATGTCCATGGGTCATACATATAAGACCTTTGGCTTCTCCATTTCCCATACTTTTCTTAACCTCCCCCTGTCTATTTTGTACCTACCATTTATGCTTCTTATTCTCTGTAACTTTTCCCTCATTCTCCCCCTCCCTCCCTGCTGATAACCATCCATGTGATTTCTTATATGCCTAAATATTATTCAACAAGAGTTTAATATATGTATAAATATCTTTATCATAAAAATATCATAATTAATATTTGTCGAGTGCTTAAAATGTGTCAGGCATCTTAACCTGGATTATTTCATATAAGTTGTGCTTACATGAGTCTAGGATTACTAGTTGTTGAAATCATATCAGTTTAAAAAAACTCTAGACTGCCACTCTCCTACCTGGTGGCACCCTAGTCTGTCACCCCCAACCAGCCGTGGAGCTGTGGGTCTGCATGGATTGCTGTGTCATCTAATGCAAAGTGTCCATGTCTTGTTTGTGTGGGTATGAAGTAAGTAGCAAGTTTCTGGGCTGGGAAGAGGTCAAGGCAAGGGTGGCAACAGTGACCCTTTATGTTGTCAGGTGTTCCTGAGGAGTTCCTGGAGACCCTTTACCTCACAATCCACTGAGCCACGTTAGCCAGGGCTATCCATTCTTTTTAAGAAACTCCACAAATAGCCTGGCTGGTGTGGGTCAGTGGATTGAGTGCCAGCCTGTGAACCAAAGGGTCACTGGTTCAATTCCCAGTCAGGGCACATGCCTGGGTTGTGGGCCAGGTCCCCAGTTGGGGGTGTGCAAGAGGCAAACACACATTGATATGTCTCTTCCTCTCTTTCTCCCTCCCTTCTCCTCTCTCTAAAACTAAATACAAATCTTTTTTAAAAGACTCCGCAGATAATTGTTGAGTGCCTCGTATGGTGCCAGGAGCACTTCTAGGCAGTGACCAAGGCAGACATGATCCCTGCCTTCATGTAGCTTATAGTCAGGCAGTGAACAAACAATCTTATAAATAATGACTGAATTCCAATTGTTATATTCTGCTTGTGAAAAAGAAGTGCAAGGGACCATGAATGGACATAATAGGCTGTTCTGGTGGATAAGTTGGAGTTATCCAAGCAAAAAGTTTGCATGCCTATGTGTGTGTACGCACATGTATGTGTTATAACACACATGGTGGGTGATGACAAGGGCATTGCCAGCAGAATGAATAACATTAAATCACATCTTTTTTTACTGTGGTAAAATACACATAACAAAAGTTACCATTTTAACTATTTTAAATTATACAATCCAATGCCATAAACTGCATTCACAATGTTGTGCAGCCATCACCTCTATCTAGTGCCAGAATATTTTTATTACCCCCAAAAGAAATTATCTACTTGTTAAGTAGTCACTCCCCATTCTTCCTTTCCCGTCCTTTGTAACCACTACTCTACTTTCTGTATCTGTAGATTTAGAGATATTTCATATAACTGGGATCATACAGTATTTGACTTTTGTGTCCAGTTTCTTTCACTCAACATAATGTTTTCAAGGTTCATCTATACTGTAGCATAAATCAGTACTTCATTACTCTCTATGGATGAATAATATTCCATTGTATGGATATACCACCTTTTACTTACCTATTCATCATTTGATAGACATTTGAGTTTTTTCTACCTTCTGACTATTGTGAATGGTGCTGTTATGAACATTTATGTACAAAGCTTTGTTTGAACAGCTGTTTTGAATTTTCTTGGGTCTATACCTAGGAGTAGAGTTGCTGCATCATATAGCAGTACTGTGTTTAACTAATTCAGTAATTAGAGAATGGCATCACTTTTTTATTATTGAAAAGAAAAATCCAATGACAAAAATATAATTTGAAAGCTATTTTTTAAACATAAGTAGTATAAACAGGTTACTGACAAACTGGATCTTACTCTTAAGGAGTATCAAAGTGAGTCATTCAGTGCATACCCATCAGTACACTTAGAAAAACCACACAAACACCATTTTCTATTGGCTAGCTCAAGGATGAGTATGAGCCTCCTTGAGCCTGAAGTGGAACTGTTAGTCATTGCACCCAGTCACCACTGAGACTAGTGGTAACCTCATCCATCTGTGAACACCTTGAGTTAAAGAGCATATCTGAGTCATCTCTGTCATCCCAGTGCCTGGCACAGTCAATATTTGTTGATGGAAGGAAGACAGTAATGCCACCCAGTCCACTGGGAAAGATAATTTTGTTTCTCTGTGCCATGCCTCCACAATGTATTGAGCCATCCTGTACCCTCACACCAACCTTCTTTCTATTACCCATCAATTTGGGTGGTACAACTGCAGTTACTCAGTGATGAACAAACCAGGTTATAGCACTTTTCACATTGGCGAATTGGCAAATCACAGAAACTGATGTTTGTCAGACACATGTATTCTGATTTTTGTTTTGGACAATATGATCATCATTCCCTTGGACAAATCCCCTAGTGTTGGCTGTTTGCCTTTCTCCACTGTAAAATGGGAATCCTATATTTGGTTTCTAGTCATCTCACAGCATTTTTGGGAGAGTCAAAGCAGATATAGAAGCTATATGTAGGAACATCCCAGGGCTTGTGGAGTTCTTACCAAGTGGGCAGTGACTGGGCATGATCCCCTTTAGAGCCTGTCACTGCTGTTGACATTGAGAATGTTGGTATGGGAACAAATGCTGTCTTTGTCACAGGCTCAGCTACAGGGGCCTCTCCTTTCCTAAGCTGGCAGCTGAGGCTAAGTACTTGAGATCCCTGGGCCAGCTGTTGTGAAGTAAACGCCAGGCAGTAGGTAAAGCAGGATTCAGAACTGGGCAGATAGCCAGGCTTGAGTGGGAACAGTGATGGGAGGGGGCACAAAAGTTGTCAAATAAGTGTTTTCTAAGGGGGTTTAAAACACAATCTTGCTTATAAGGGAGACAAGACACTGACGGAGTGAGGCATCTAAAAATTCCTTCTTTAACTCACTATCATCTGAAGAAGATTCTAGTACCATAAAAGCAGTGTTTCCCAAGGAGGCTTCCCTAGGAGCACTGAAAGATAACCACACCCTTTGAAGCTCTGTGGGAGCTTACAAAGGGCAGTGTTGTTTCAACTAAGGAAGAATGATAACCCCGCATAATGGCGTCCTTATTCTCTAAACCTCAGACCTTGTGCGATGATGGGCAAATGAGCCTGCAGGCCAAGGCAAAGGGGGAGGGAGAAAGCTTGGCAAAACACTTTTGCTTTTAGCTTGTTCGCTAATCAACATGGAAGATCTTCCCTACGAAGACGGTGTAGTCAAAGTCAGGCATCTGTTTCAACTCTTCCTAAAAGGATTGTTAAACCATACCAATATACTTTTTTATCTGATGTTGGCTGATAAAAGTTTTCAGGTGGACATATCTTCAACCATACTTGATGGATTTAAGTGAAACATGGCATAAGCTCAGAGGAGGAAGAGAGTATAAGGGGACTAAATGGTAGTAGAAAAAAATACAGTAAAGGTTAAATTTTAAATTTTTATAAGGGGAAAAAGTTAAAGTCATTGTTTTAAATCAGAATGTGAATGGTGATATTTCTGAGTGCTGGGATTCCTATCACACAAGACGGGAAGTCAATGGGCTGGCAGTAGTTGTCAAAGACAACTTATCCACCAGTTGTTAGGAAATAGAGCCCTATAATTGGGCTTTAACATAGACCTTGACCATTTCAGGATGCCTATCGTATTGTGTCAGACATGCTTATGTCAGGAAACAGTTCCAAACTTCTGACTCATTTCCCAGGCCAAGGAAACTATGTCAGCATATGAGTTACATCCCTGGTGTCATCCCAGGGGATTTTTGTCAGTCCTGGTGCCAGGGAATGATTCCATTAGACCTGGGAGAAGCTGTGTTGGACATTGGCAATAACCATGCAGAACCCTGAGCTCCAGTTCTAGTTCTGTTGCCAATTAACTGACATTCTCAATGAGTCTCTTAATCAATTTGTATCTCAGTATTTTCAGTGGTTAAAAAGAGACTAATTTGATGATTTTGTCCCTTCCATTTTTAAAAATAAAAATGTGTGCATTTTTTTTTTTGCTTGTTCGTTCAGTTTGTTCACTAGATTCTGTGTATAAGTGAAATCATATGGTTTTCTTTCTCTGACTGGCTTATTTCGCTTAGCACAATGTTCTCCAGGTCAATCCACACTGTTGCAAAGAGGAAAACTTTCTTCATTTTTGTAGACAGGTAGTATTCCATTGTGTAAATATCCCATAGTTGTTTTATCCACTCATCTACTGATGGACACTTGAGCTGCTCCCAAATTTTGGCTATTGTAAATAATGTCACAATGAATACAGGGGTGTGTATATTCTTTTGAATTGTGTTTTGGGTTTCTTCAGACTCATATAGAGAGAGCAGGCTGACAGCTCTTGGGGAGGATTTGGGGTGCAGGTATTGAGTACAAAAGAAAAAACAGGCAAATTTTACCAAACATTTAAGGAAGAGCTAACTCCTATCCTTCCCAAACTATTCCAAAAAATTCAGGAAGAGGGAAGACTTCCAAACCTTTTTTTATGAGGCTAGTATTATCCTAATTCCAAAACCAGATAAAGACACAGCAAAGAAAGAAAAGAGGCCAATATCGCTGATGAACATAGATAATAAAATCTTCAAAAAAATTGCCAAAACAGATCCAACAATACATTAAAAAGATCATACACCATGACCAAGTGGGATTCATACCAGATATGCAAAGAGGGTATAATATTTACAAATCAATAAATGTAATATACCACATAAACAAAATTAAAACCAAAAATCACATGATCATATGAATAGATGCTGCAAAAGCATTCGATAAAGTACAGCACCCATTTATGATAAAAAACACTCAACAAAGTGGGAATAGAGGGAGCATACCTCAACAAAATAAAAGCCATATATGAGAAACCTACAGTCAACATCATACTCAATGAGCAAAAACTAAAAGCTTTCCAACTAAGATTAGGAACAAGACAAGGTGTCCATTTTCCATTTATTCAACATGGTATTAGAAGTTCCAGTCACAGCGATCAGACAAGAAATAAAAGACACCCAAATTGGAAAGGAGGAAGTAAAACTTGTTATTGTCTACAGATGATAGGATAGTGTACATAGAAAACCCTATTGGCTCCACCAAAAAAGTTCTTGAGCTAATAAGTGAATTTGGCAAAATATGGGACACAAGTCAATATTCACAAATCGAATGCATTTTGTGCACCAACAATGAAATATCAGAAACAGAAACTAGGAGGAAAATCCATTTGCTATAGCAACAAGAAAAACAAAGTATGTAGGCACAACCTAACCAAGGATATAAAAGGTCTGTACTCGGAAAACTATACAACACTGAAAAAAGAAATTAAGGGAAGCACAAATAAATTGAAGCACATGCCATGTTCAAGGACTGGAAGAATTAACATCATTAAAATGTCCATATTACCCAAAGCAATCTACAGATTCAACACAATCCCTATTAAAATACTAATGTCATATTTCACAGATAGAGTACAAACATTTCAAAACTTTATATGGAACCATAAATGACCCTGAATAGCCTCAGCAATTGTGAGAAAGAAGAACAAAGTAGGAGGGATCACAATACCTGATGCCAAACTATATTACAAAGCCATGGTAATCAAGACAGTCTGGAACTGGCATTAGAATAGACACATAAATGAATGGAACAGAATAGAGAGCCCAGAAGTAAACCCATGTCTCTATGGTTGATTAATATTTGACAAAGTGGGCAGGAGCACAAAATAGGGTAAAAATAACCTCTTCAACAAATGGTGTTGGGAAAACTGGTATAGTACATGCAAAAAAAAAAAAAAGAAAGAAAGAAAGCAGACCCCAACTTATACCATATGCCAGAATAAACTCAAAATGCATAAAAGAATTAAACATAAGCCATAACACCATATAAGTCCTAGAGGAAAACATAAGCAGTAAAATTTCAGATATCTCCTGCAACAATATTTTCATCCATATATCCTCTAGGGAAAGGAAAATAAAGGAAAGACTAAACAAATGGGACTATATCAAATTAAAAAGCTTCTATAAAGCTAAAGAAAACATCAGCAAAATAAAAAGGGAACCACCTGTATGGGAAAACGTATTTGCCAATGGTACCTCAGGAAAGAGTTTGATCTCCAAAATATATGAATAACGCATATGACTCAACACCAGGAAGACACACATCCAAATGAAAAATGGGCAACGGACCTGAACAGACACTTTTCCAAGGAGGACATACAGAGGGCCCATAAGCATATGAAAGGATACTCAACATCAGTAGCCATCAGAGAAATGCAAATTAATACCACAATGAGATACCACCTCACATGGGTCAGAATGGCCATCATTAACGATCAGCAAACAGCAAGTGCTGATGAGATTGTGGAAAAAAGGGAACCATAGTACACTATTGGTGGGAATGCAGACTGGTGCAGCCACTGTGGAAAACACTATGGGAGTTCCTCAGAAAACTAGAACTGCCTTTTGATCCAATAATTCCATTGCTGGGATTATACCCTAAGAATTCTGAAACACCAATTCAAAAGAACCTATGAACCCCTATGTTCATAGGAGCATTATTTACAATAGCCAAGTGCTGGAAACAGCCTAACTGCCCAAAAGTAAATGAGTGGATCAAAAATCTTACACAATGGAATACTACGCAGAAGAAGGAAAGAAGGAGCTCCTACTCTTTGCGACAATATGGATGGAACTGGAGAACATTATGGTAAATGAAATAAGTCAGACAGTGAAAGACAAATGTCATATGATCTCACCTATAAGAGGAAACCAATGAAAAAAACAAACAAAGGAGAAAAATAGAACCAGAGGCATGGAAACAAGGAACAGAGTGGCAGTGACCAAAGGGGAGGTAGGATAAGGGGGAAAAGAAGAGGAAGGGTGTAGTCGAGGTACAGGTATGAATGACCCATGCACATGGATAACAGGGTGTGAATAGGGAGGAGGGGGTGGTTGGGGCAGGGGAAAGCAATGGTAGAAAGTGGAGACAACTGTAATAGAACAATAAAAAAATAAAAGGAAAAACAGAGAAAGAACTCGTGGACACAGACAATAGTGTGGTGATTGATGGAGGAGTGGAGTACGTGGAAGTGAAAGAGGGTATGGGGTGATAAGTGGTGATAGAAATAGACACATAACTTCAGATTTCCCCAAAAATAAATTAAATAAAAACAAATTAAAATGTATTTTTTTAGCTTTGGATTCAACAAATATTATTGTGAATATGTAAATCATCTAAATTAATAAATGTTTTAGGTCTGAAAGGGATCTTAAAGTTTATGTAGTCCAACCCTTTATCGTAAAAATGTAGAAACTGAGACCCAAAGAGGAGAAGGGAGTTCCTTGATTAGTGCAGAATCAGGATGAGAGATCAGGTTTCTTGATTCCCATTTCAGTGCATTTTCCACTACATTTATTTTTAAGTCAAAGTAATACATGAGCATGGCTTTACAATATCAAATAATACAGAAGAGCCTGTAATAAAAAACATTTATCTGCTCCACCCCCAGCCCCACTCCTCAGAGACACCCATTTTTAACAAACTGTTTTCAATTCATCTGGTGGTTACTTCAGTATGTCTAAATAGTATGTCTCTACTCTAGTTTTTTGATTTATCTGTTTTGGACCTTGTCTATTGACTCCTTGCTATAAACATGAAGATTTAGCTCACTTAATATTACTTCAAATTGCCTTTCTTCCCCTTACCTCCCCACATTTGATAGTATTACCTTTATGAGATTTTTAATTAACTTTTTAAAATATCATACTTCAGCCCTGGCTGGCGAGCTCAGTGGATTGAGCACGGGCTGCGAATCAAAGCATCGCAGGTTTGGTTCTCAGTCAGGGCACATGCCTGGGTTGCAGGCCACAGCCCCCAGCAACCGCACATTGATGTTTCTCTCTCTCTCTCTCTTTCTCCTTCCCTTCCCTCTCTAAAAATAAATAAACAAAATCTTTTTAAAAATATTTTAAAAAATATCATACTTCAGTTCTATAAGTTTAGACAATATATAAAGTCATGCAACTATCACCACAATCAATATGTAGAACAGTTCCAAGGGTTTCTGTGCAGGAAAGTGGCCCAGTAAATCTCCTGCACTTTTAAATGATAGTAATCTCTTTTAAAGTTTAAAAGAAGATATGGAACAGTTCTATCATTCAAAAAATTTCCTGATGTTGTCCTTTGTAATTAACCCCACCCTCTATCCCAACCTCTGACATCACTGACCTGATTTATATTCCTATAATTTCACCTTTTCTAGAATGTTATAGAAATGGCATCATAGAATGAAGTATATATTTTGCGACTGCTTCTTTCACTCAGTATAATTAGTTTGAGATTTATGTATCATTACTTCATTTTTTTTGTACCTTTGGGTAGTATTCCATTGCATGGATGCACCACAGTTTATCCATTTTCTAGTTGAAAGACATTTGGGTTTATTTCCAGTTTGATAGCATTATGTTTAGTTATTACATTGATTACCTTTTAACTTGAAATCATATACCCAAACCTCTAGGGGTGGGCAACCTGTGGCCCATGGGCCGCATGTGGGCCAGGATGGCTGTGAATGCAGCCCAACATAAAACTGTAAATTTACTTAAAATATTATGAGGGCTTTTTGTGATTACATGTCACAATGTATTTAATGTGTGGCCTAAGACAACTATTCTTCCAGTGTGGCCCAGAGATGCCAAAAAGTTGGACCCATCTGCAGATCTTTCTTTTCAGAATACTAAATGCTCTTGACTGCATTTTATGACTTCATACTTTTATTTGTTTACTCTCAGTTTTAGATGGATTTAATTTGAGGGTATAATTTTTGTGGGGCTGGAGGGCTTATTTAAATACTATCCAGCAGCCCTATTCAGGGTCACTGCTGTTCTAAATGGCTCCTGCAGCACTGGGCCTTCTCTAGTAGCAGACGAGACTATTGCTGGGAACATATACATGTACTTTCTGTTCTGCCCATTACTAACTCAGGCAGTTTTGAGGAAAAGACCTTCCTTCATGTGGATTTCAGCTTTTGTTTGTCATGCTTTTTCTGTTCCAGCTGCCTTCACCAGTGAGCACAAAGCCACATTTCAAAGGAGACTGACAAATTATCCCCAGCTGCCAGAAGGAGGTTAGCTGTCTCTGTGTTCTATGTCTCCCTTCTCTGATAACCAACAGGTTAACTTTCTAAAGGAAACTGACAAAAGCAGAAATTGTTCTTTTACCCAAATTGGTTTTTTACTTTTAAAAATATGTGGATTTGTAATATTTCTCTCCATTCTTACCCAAATTTACACTAGGAAATACAGTGTAAATGATTACAACTGAACCCTATTTTTGCAAGATTTATATTAGTGCACTTCTTTTTTTTTTAAGTGTTTATAAACTCTAAGTTATTTTTGATTTGCAAACACAGTATCTTTCCTGAAAGTATAGCCATTAGACCTGGCCATAGAGATTTATATGTTACAGGAACAAATTTAAAGGACACATGGACAAAAACCAGGGGGAGGGGTGGTAATGGGAGGGAAATGGGGAGGGATGGGTGGGTGGGCTGGAATGGGAGTAAAAGGCAAAAAACTGAACTTGAACAATGATTAAAATAAAATTTTTTTAAAAAGAGATGTATATGTTGTCATATTTTACTTGCATTTTAACCATCTTTGTATGTATGTTATCAACCTAGGACTTAAATTGCATAACAGGAGTGAGTCTAATGCCGAGCATGGTACCTACGCATAGCAGGTGCTCAGTAAATGCCTTTTGAATTGAAATGGTTGAAAATAGTGCCATGTATACATTATAGCGAAAGTATTCTGTATTAATGCAGTGATCCAGGTACTCTCAAACACTATTAGGAATGTAAATTGGTAAAACTCTCCCACAGGGCAATTTGGCAAAATGTGCCAAAGCCTTAACAAGGTCCTTATCCTTTCACCCAGTGATTCTCTTTCTAAGGACTTATCCTTAAAAATGATAAGCACAAAAGATATAAATACTAGGAAATTTAACTAGCATCGATTTAATACAGAGAGAAAGTGGAAACAACTTAAATGTTCTCCATACTATGAAATCATATGCAATAGCATTTATAGTACAAAGCACTATATGTTTATTTAAAATCATGTTTAGAAAAGTATTGAATAGCTTGGGGAAATGCTCACAACCTGAATTAAATGGGAGAGAATATACAAATGAACATCCAGTATTATACCAAGTGTTTGTATATATGCATGTAGAAAAAAAGATGAAAGAAAATGAATAGAAATATTAACAATGGTTATCTCTGGGTTGTAAGATTTTTCATTTTCTAATTTCTATAATTTCCAAATTCTCTAAATGAGTTTGTCTTACTTTACAATCTGAAAAAGTATCATTTTAATTTGAAAGAAATAAGTACTATTTATGATAAATGGAGGGCTTACATTTATAAAACCCTCGTGACAACATGTGAAACCATTTCTTGAACCAAAATCAGTTCTTCAGATGCCACATGGAAAGTCACAGCAGTGTTTAGTTTTCCAAAAGACAAAATGAAGCCCAGGCATTTTTTCGGGTTTAAGTTTTATTAGTCCCAGTTTGATATTGAAAGGCAAATGTGTTCATTCTTTTCTCTAGGCCTAGTTAGGTTTCATCCTTCTCTCTCCCCATCCCCACCCCTTTTTAAACTGTCCAGATCTGTGGAAAAAATGTTGAGCAAACTAGAAATAAATAAAATCCAATGACTTTAAGATACCACAAAGCCCTCCCTTCCTGTGTACTAATGGCTACCTGCCCATTGTACTCCCCAGAGTAGTGGGCTAAAGTCAGCCAAAATGGAGGCTTTTTTTTGTTGTTGTTGTTTCAAGCATGAAAACTGAAAATGCTCAAAAGAGAGAATAACATATGAAGTCTGAGAAGATTGAGACATAACATGTACAACCTCCACTCCCCTGCATTCTTAGTTTTACATAATATAAACTGGTGGGCTCTGCTAGGGAAAAATTACTAAGTAAAAACTCAGCCATAGAAGGTTGATACAGTAAAGATTGTTCACATTTCAAAGAAATCTCAGAATCCTAGAACTTTAGAGCTGGAAGGAAAATATTCCAACAATATAAGGCTCCTTCCAAATACCAGATACTGTGTGGAGTGCTGATCAAAAGTTATCTTATTTAAAAAATCTAGCAATGTGAACATTCTACAGAATGAGGAAATCGAAACCCAGGGTGGGGTTGTGAGTTGCCTTAGATCACATAGTTTGATGGCAGTAAAGTTAAGACTAGGTTCTACATCTTTTGGAGACTTGGATGAAAAGATGGGTTTTTCTAGTGTAATCTGCTCAGCAATTCCAGATAGTCCAGAAACTTACCATGTAATTGTGCTCATACGTTTTGCTAACAACTCAAGCTAATCAAATACATAGTTTTCCACTTGTCTCCAAGTCACTCAGGATCTGAAACAAAGTCTGTTTGGCTTTTTACTTACTTTCACCCCCTCCAACAGTCTTTTTACAAATCTTGTCAATTTTTCCTTCAAAACATGCCTCCCAAAACACACAAACTTCTAGTTATAAAACAAATAAGTCATACATATGTAAAGTACAACATGGTAGCTATAGTTAATAATACTGTATTGTGTACAATTGACACTTGAATAACATAGAGGTTGGGAAGCTGAATCCCCTGCCTACACAGTTAAAAATCAGTGCATATAAATTTTGACTCTCCAAACACTTAACTACAATTATCCCTTGGTATATGCGAGGGATTAGTTCCAATACCCCTATGGATAACAAAATCTAAGGGTACTCATGTCCTTTATATGAAATGTCATATAGCAATGCATGCAGTGGCCCTCTGCATCCATGGATTCAATCAACCTCAGATAAAAAACCAGTATAGATATTTACTGAAAAAATCCACATGCCTCCTGATATTTTCAGTACCAACCTGACACCATATATAGATATTACAATATTATTGACTACATTTCTTATGTTGTACTTTATATCCCCATGACTATTTTGTGACTACTGATCTGTACTTCTCAATCCTTTCACCTTTGTCACCCAGTTCCCTAAACCCCTTCCCTCTGGAAACCATCATTCTGTTCTCTGTGTTTATAAGTCTGTTTTATTTGTTTTTTTTTGTATTGTTCTTTGTCTAACCACTATGCTGTGCACTTAAAGCTAATACAAAGTAATATTGAATGTAAACTGTAATTGAAAAAAATAAGAAAAATATTATGCAAAGAATAATAAACCAAATGGCACTTAAAAGAGAAATAATCCACACATAAGTAGAACTGAGCAGTTCAAATCCATGTTGTTCAAGTATCACCTGTATTTGAAAGTTGCTAAGAAAGTAGAACTTATAAGTTCCCATCACAAGAAAAAATGATATATAATTATGTAAGATGACAGATGTTAACTACACTTATCTTGGTGATCATTCTGCAATATATAAAAATATCAAATAATTATGTTGTATATCTGAAATCAATATAATGTTATATGTCAATTAACCTCAATTTTAAAAAATACCTCCAGTTCCTACTGAATCTACAAAATAACCCAATCTCTACCTCCCTAAGAAATCCTTTCTTAACTAGCCCACACTTCTGCCTCTTTTCTGGCTTCATACAGCAGTTCCACTCTGCACCACACAATCAAGTTTAGCACCTGTCATTCAAAAGCCATTAGTATTTGTTCAGCAGTATTCATTAATGCAATGAGTGTGTATTGAGTGTGTACTACATGCTAGGCACTGAGATGGAGAATTCATTTGTTTTGTCTCCCCCAGATAGACATTAAATACCCTGAGAATTACAGCTGTGGCTTTCTCCATAGCCTCTTAAACATCCACTGAGTTCTGGGCACATATTGAAGACTTGTTTGTTTAAGAGCAGAACAGATTTAAGGAATCTGTCACCAGCTCAGCAGCTGGAGAACTCTGGATTGCCTTAATCTATGGTTCTTCTTCAATGTCTCATGGACTACATGGGTATGATCCATTCACTCAATGAAGACAGCATATTAAAATGTGACTTTTTAACACTACACCTTAAGAGATAATTGATGAGATTTACATAATAGATGTGGGATCCAATAAGTCAACTGGAGATTTCTACCTCCAAGAAGATGGAGTAGATATACTTTTCTTCCTATTCCTTTCACTAAATGCGGCTAAAATTCTAGACATTATATATAAAACAATGCAAGAAGACCAAGAAACTTGGAAGGAAGAAGGCAGACTGGCTAAGGACATTAGGAACCAAAGAATGACATGGTGATGAGTTTTCTGGGTTTTCTTTTTGTCTCATACACTTCAGACTTGCTGCTGGAGAAGCCAGTAATTCAGAAAACAACAATGAAAGCATACAAAAAAAAAAAAGCCTGCTCTCTCTCACCAAAGGACCAGGAAAAGGATAGCCTAGCAAGATAGAACACTTTTAGACAATTACTCCTATACTATAGCCAAATACTATAGGCAAAACTATAACCCCCCAAGGCTGTCCCATGATGGTAAAGCCCAAGTGGGGAGTCTGACCTGTCCCAAGCACCCCTCTTTACCCTGCCAGAGCAGTGTCTGAAAACAAACAAAAAAACCCCTGCTAAAACAGAAGGTTTAAGTAAAAGCCAGTGTCTCATTATGATACCCAGAAAGAACGATATTCAACTGAAAATCACCCATCATACCAAAAATGAGGAAAATTTCAAACTAAATGGAAAAAAATACAATTGACAGATGCTAAAACCAACATAACAGAGATGTTAGAATTATCTGGACTTCCAGCCAAGATGGAAGCGTAGGTAGACACACTGTGCCTCCTCGCACAACCAAAATAAGGACAACAATTTAGAAACAAAATAACAACCAGAACTGACAGAAAATTTAACTGTATGGAAGACCAACAACCAAGGAGTTAGACACATTCATCCAGACAGGTAGGAGGGGTAGAGTTGGCAGCCGGGCAGAGAGGAGTCATGACAAAAAAAAGCGATGGCTCCAGGCTCACAAGGAAGCAGCTGACATACCACAGGTGCACAAGATGGCAGCAGGCGGACCCTGGGCACAGGGTGGCAATGGGCAGACCCAGTGAAGCTGTGATTGTGAAGCGGGGCACCGCATGCAAGGTGGCTGGCTGACCGGGCAGTCCCACATTCATGCACGCAGATAAACCAAGCGAAACTGGGGAGCGAGACAGACCACGCAACCCAGGGTCCCAGCACAGGGAAATAAGGCCTTGAAACACCGACTGAAAACACCTGTGGGGGTTGAGGTGTTGGGAGAGATTCCCAGCCTCACAGGAAAAGTTTGTTGGAGAGACCCAGGGTGTCCTAGAATGTACACAGGCCCACCCACACAGGAATCAGCACCAGAAAGGTCCAGTTTGCTTGGGGGAAGTGGCAGAAAGGACTGAAATCTGACAGCAGAGCAAGTGCCATTGTTCCCTCTTGGACCCCCCCCCACATACAACATTACAACCCAGCGACTGGGTTGCTCCACCCTGGTGAACACCTAAGGTTTGGTCCCTCATATGTAATAGGCACATCAAGACAAAAAAAAAAAATTGCCCAAACGGAAGAACAGATCAAAGCTCCAGAGCAAATACAACTAAGCAACGAAGAGACAGCCAGCCTATCAGATGCACAGTTCAAAGCACTGGTGATCAGGATGTTCACAGAATTGGTTGAATTTGGTCACAAATTAGATGAAAAAATGAAGGCTACACTAAGTGAGATGAAGGAAAATGCAGAGGGAACCAATAATGATGGGAAAAAAACTGGGACTCAAATAAATGGAGTGGACCAGAAGGAAGAAAGCAACACCCAAACAGAAAAGAATAAAGAGAAGATGGAGGCATAGGTGGATGCACCATACCTCCACACACAACCAAGATAGGAACAACAACAATTTAGAAATAGAATAACATCCAGAACTGACAGAAATTGATTTAAATGGAAGTCGGACAACCAAGAAGTTGAAATAGACCTGTTCATCCAGACCCGTAGGAGGGGCGGAGTCGGGCAGCTGGGCGCGGGTTGCAGCGCTGAGAGCAGAGTTGGGACCGGGCGCATAAGGCATCCAAGGGTGCGTAAAGCTTCCGGGGTGCACAAGACCGCAGCGGGTGAACCCTGAGTGCGCTTGCAGCAGCTGGCAGGCCCCAGCAGAGGGGTGGCACCCGGCAGACCCAGTGAGGTGGCAATTATAAAGCAAGGCAGTGCACAAAACCCAGTACTGGGAAATAGAGCCTTTGGTCACTGATCGCGGACGCCTGTGGAAGTTGAGGCGCAGGGAGAGACACCCAGCCTCACAGGAGAGGTCCTTGGAGGGTCACACAGTGTGCACAAGCCCACCCACATGGGAATTGGCACCAGATGAGCCCAGTTTGCTTGGGGGAAGCAGTAGAAGGGACTGAGGTCCCACTGAGAATAGAGCAACCGCCATTGTTCCCTCTCAACCCCGCCCCCACATACAACATCACAACCCAGCGACTGGGGTGCCCCACCCTAGTGAACACCTAAGACTCTGCCCTCTACTGTAACAGGCACAACCAGACCGAGAGAGAGAGAGAGAGAGAGAGAGAGAGAGAGAGAGAGAGAGAGAGAGAGATGGCTCAAACAGAAGAACAAATCAAAGCCCCAGAACCCATCCTTTTAAGTGACCGAGAAATAGCCAACTTATCAGATACACAGTTCAAAACACTGGTGATCAGGAAGCTCACAGAATTGGTTAATTTTGGTCACAAATTAGATGAACAAATGCAGGCTACGATAAGAGAAATGAAGGAAAATGCACAGGGAATCAATAGTGATGGGAAGGAAACTGGGACTCGAAACAATAGAGTGGACCAGAAGGAAGAAAGAAACAACCAAACAGGAAAGAATGGAGAAATAAGAATTCAAAAAAATGAGGAGAAGCTCAGGAACCTCCAGGACATCTTTAAACATTCCAACATCAAAATTATAGGTTTACCAGAAGGGGAAGAAGAAGAGCAAGATATTGAAATCTTATTTGAAAATATACTGAAGGAGAACTTCCCCAATCTGGCAAAGGAAATAGACTTCCAGGAAGTCCATGAAGCTCAGAGAGTCCCAAAGAAGTTGGACCCAAGAAGGAACACACCAAGGGACATCTTAATTACATTAGTCAAGGTAAAAATGAAGGAGAGAATCCTAGAAGCAGCAAGAGATAAGGGGAAAGTAACCTACAAAGGAGTTCCCATCAGTCTGTCAGCTGATTTCTCAAAAGAGACTACAGGCAAGAAGGGGCTGGCAAGAAGTATTCCAAGTCCTGAAAGGCAAGGACCTACATCCCAGATTGCTCTATCCAGCAAAGCTTTCATTTAGAATGGAAGGTCAGATAAAATGCTTCTTAGATAAGGTCAAGTTAAAGAAGTTCATCATCACCAAGCCCCTATTATATGAAATATTAAAGGGACTTATCTAAGAAAAAGAAGGTAAAAAACATGTACAGTAAAATGACAGGAAACTCACAATTATTAACAACCACACCTAAAACAAAAACAAACTAAGCAATCAACTAGAACAGGAACAGACCCACAGAAATGGAGATCACATGGAGGGTTAGCAACAGGGGAGTGGAAAGAGGAGAGAGGGGGGAGAGGTATGGAGAATAAGTAGCCTGGATGGTAGGTAGAAAATAGACAGGAGGAGGGCAAGAATAGTATGGGAAATGTAGAAGCTAAAGAACTTATGACACATGGACATGAACTAAAGAGGGGAATGTGGGTGTGAGAGGGTGTGCAGGGTGAAGGAAAATGAGGAGGGGAAATGGGACAACTGTAATAGCATAATCAATAAAATATATTTTAAAAAAAGAATTAGCTGACAAATATTTTAATGCAGCTATCACAAAAATTTCCCAATAAGCAATTCCCAACATGCTTAAAATAAATAAAAAGAATAGAAAATCTCAGCAAAAAAACATGTCTCACCAAAGGAACAGGAAGATATAAAGAAGAAACAAATGGAAATTTAAGAACTGAAAAACTTAATGGATGAGCAAAGAGAAAGAATGTGTGGAACAGATAGAAGGATTAATGAACTTGAAAATATAATAATAGAAATTACACAGAGAGAAAATAGACTGGAAAAAAGTGAAAAGAGTCTCAGGGACCTGTGGGACTATAACAAAAGATATATTATTCATAACATTGGAGTCCCAGGAAGAGAGGAGAAAGAGAATGGGGCTGAAGAGATTTGAAAAAATAATAGCAGTACTTTACAAATTTGGGAAAAGATATAAACCTGAATATTCAAAGAGCTGAAAAACCACAAACAGGATAGACCCATAGAAATTCACAATAAGACACATCATAGTCAATCTTCTGAAAACTAAAGACAAAGGAAAAAATCTTAACAGCAGAGGAAAAAAGATATTACTTACCAGGAAACAATGTCTTTGCTCATCCATTGATAAAGAGTTTGTACATTCTTCAAGTGCTAAAGGAAAAGAACTGCCAACATAGAATCCTATATCCTACAAAAATTTCCTTCAGGAATGAAAGGGAATATCAAGGCTTTTTTTTTGAGGGGGGGAGTTTAATCTTTTTTTATTGTTGTTAAGTTACAGTTGTCCCCATTTTTCTCCCATTGCTCTCCCCTGCCCTGTCCAACCCTTGCTCCAAAGACAATCCCCACCTCACTGTCCTTGACCGTGGTCCTTTGTACATGTTTCTTGACATGACCCTTCTACTTCTCTGCCTTGTACCCGTCCACTCTGGTCATTGTTCATTCTTTCTTTATTTTCCATGTCTTTTGTTCTTTTTTTTGCTCATTGGTTTGTTTTGTTGATTAGGTTTCACTTATAGGTGAGATCATATAGTATTTGTCCTTCACTGCCTGGTTTAATTCACTTAGCATAATGCTCTACAGTTCCATCCATGTCGTTGAGAAGGGTAGGAGTTCCTTCTTTCTCTCTGCTGTGTAGTATTTCATCGTGTAAATGTACCACAGTTTTTTGATCCATTCATTCACTGATAGACACTTAGGCTCTTTATAACACTTGACTATTGTAAATAATGCTATGAACACTGGGGTGCATAGGTTCTTTTGAATTGGTGTTTCAGGATTCTTAGGGTATAATCCCAGTGGTGGAGTTACTGGATCAAAAGGCAGTTCTGTTTTTTTGAAGAAATTCCACAGTGTTTTCCACAGTGGCTGTCCAGTCTACATTTCACCAATGGTGTACTAGAGTTTCTTTTTCTCCAAAAGCTCGCCAGCATTTATTATGTGTTGATTTGTTAATGATGGCCATTCTAATCCATGTGAGGTGGTATCTCATTGTGGTATTAATTTGCATTTCTCTGATGGCTACTGATGTTGAGCATCCTTTCATATGCTTATGGGCCCTCTGTATGTCCTCCTTGGACATGTGTCTGTTCAGGTCCTTTGCCCATTTTTTAATTTTATTGTTTAACTACTCATCCTAATAAGTGAATTTAGCAAAACAATGGGATACAAAGTCAACATTCAGAAATTGAAGGCATTTTGTGCACAATGAACTATCAGAAACAGAAATCAGGAAAAAAAAATCCCATTTGACATAGCAACAAGAAAAATTACGTACCTAGGAATAAAGCTAACCAAGTAGGTAAAAGACCTGCACTCAGAAAACTATACAACACTGAAGAAAGAAATTAGGGAAGATGCAAATAAATGGAAGAATATACCGTGTTTATGGATTGGAAGAATTAACATCATCAAAATGTCCATATTGCCCAAAGTAATTTATAGATTCAATGCAATCCCTATTAAAATACCAATGACGTACTTCACAGACATAGAACAAACATTTCAAAACTTTATATGGAACCATAAGTGACCCTGAATAGCCTCAGCAATTGTGAGAAAGAACAAAGCAGGAGGGATCACAATACCTGATACTAACTATATTACAAGGTCACGGTAATCAAGACAGTCTGGTATTGGTATAAGAACAGACACATAGATCAATGGAATAGAGGGCCCAAAAGTAAATTCATGTCTCTATGGTCAATTATTAATCAACATAGGGGGCAGGAGCATAAAATGGAGTAAAAATAGTCTTTTCAACAAGTGGTATTGGGAGATCTGGGCAGCTACATGCAAAAAAAATGAAACTTGATCACCAACTTACACCATACACAAAAATAACTCAAGATAAATAAAAGATTTAAATGTAAGTGGTGACACCATTAAAGTCCTAGAGGAGAACATAGGCAGGAAAATCTCAGATATTCCACGTAACAATATTTTCACTGATATGTCCCCTAAAGCAAGGGACATAAAGGAAAGAATAAACAAATGGGACTTCATCAAATTAAAAAGCTTCTGTAAAGCTAAAGAAAACATCAGCAAAATGAAAAGGGAGGCAGCCATATGAGGACAGGAATAATGGGGCAGAGAAGGGGAAGATTCATCAAGGGACATGTATAAAGGACCCATGGACAAAGACAACAAAGGGGAAGGATTGAATGTAGGAGGTGGGGGTGGGTAGGGTGGGGGGAAATGGGGACAACTGTAACTGACCAATAATAAAAATAATTGACTGGTTTGGTTTTTTGTGTGTATGTGTGTGTGTTGAGTTTTGTTAAGTTCTTCATGAATTTTGGATATTAACCCTTTAACAGATACATCAGCAAATATGTTCTCCTATTCTGTGGGGTATCTTTTTATTTTATCGATATTTTCCTTTGCTTTTCAAAAATGTTTTAGTTTATTATTATTATTTTTAGATTTTATTTATTTATTTTTAGAGAGGGAAGGGAGGGAGAAAGGGAGAGAAACATCAATGTGCGGTTGCTGGGGGCCATGGTCTGCAACCCAGGCATGTGCCCTGACTGGGAATCGAACCTGCGATGCTTTGGTTCACAGCCCGCGCTCAATCCACTGAGCTACACCAGCCAGGGTGCTTTTCAAAAAATGTTTTAGTTTGATATAGTTCTATTTGTTTATGTTTTTCTTCTGTTTCCCTTGCCTGGGGAGATATATCCAATAAAAATTCTATGAGCAATATCCGAGATTTTGCTACCTATGTTTTCTTCTAGGATTTTTTATGGTTTCAGATCTAACATTTAAGCCTTTAATCCATTTTGAATTTATTCCTGTGTGTAGTGTAAGAAGGTGGTCATTTCATTTTTCTGCACACATCTGTCCAATTTTCCCAACATCATTTATCTTTAGCCCGTTGTATGTGCTTGCTTCCTCAATAGAATATTAGTTGGCTGTAAAGGTGTGAGTTTATTTCTAGGCTATCTATTCTGTTTCATTGACCTATGTATGTTTTTATGCCAGTACCAGGCTCTTTTGATTGCTATAGCCTTATAGTATAGTTTGATATTAGGTAGCATGATTCCTCCAACTTTGTGTTCTTCTTTCTCTGGATCGCTGTTGCTATGCAGAGGCTTTTCTGTTTCCATATAATTTTTTAAATATTTGTTCTATTTCTGTGAAATATGTCATTAGAATCTTGATAGCAATTGTGTTGAATCTATAGATTGCCTTGGGTAGTATGGATATTTTAATGATGCTAATTCTTCCTATCCATGAGCACAGTATGTGCTTCTATCTACAAATCTTCAATTTTTTCTTCAGTGTCTTATAATTTTCCATGTATATGTCTTTTACATCCTTGGTTAGGTTTATTCCTAGGTGTTTATTTTTTGAAGCAATTGTGAGTGGGATTACTTTCTTATTTGCCCTTTCTATTGGTTTGTCACTGGCATATAAAATTAAATCTGGTTTCTGGATATTAATTTTGTATCCTAGTACTTTCCTGAATTCATTTATTAGTTCTAGTAGTTTCTTGGTGTAATCTTTGGGGTTCTCCATGTACAGTATCATGTCTTCTGTAAATAAAGACAGTTTTACTTCTTCCCTTCCAATTTGGATTCCTTTTCTTTGTTCTTCTTGTCTGATTGCTGTGGTTAGAACTTCCAGTACCATGCTGAATAAGAGTGGTGAAAGCCGGTATCCCTGTCTTGTTGCCCATCTTAAGGGGAACATTTGGAGTATTTGTTTGTTGAGTATAGTGCTGGCAGTGGGTTTGTCATATATGGCCTTTATTGTGTTTAGGTACGTTCCCTCTATTTCCATTTTGCTGAGAGTTTTTATCATAAATGGGTGCTGGGTTTTATCAAAAGCTTTTTCTGCATCTATTGATATGATCATGTGGTTTTTAATCCTTCATTTTGTTTATGTGGTGAATCACATTTATTGATTTGTGAATGTTGTACCAACTTTGTAGTCCCAGAATAAATCCCACTTGCTCATGGTGTATGATCTTTTTTATGCATTGCTGTATTCTGTTAATATTTAGCTGAGGATTTCAGCACTAATGTTCATTAGGGATATCGGCCTATAATTTTCTTTCTTTGTAGTGTCTTTATATATGATTTTGGAATTAGGATAATGCTGGCCTATAAAATGAATTTGGGAGGCCTCTTATCTCTTGAATTTTATGAAATAGTTTGAGAAACAGAACTGTTAGTTCTTTCAGAATGTTTGGTAAAATTCACCTGTGAAGCCATCTGGTCCTGATGTTTGGGGATTTTTTTTTAAATACTGCATCAATGTCATTAGGTATAATCTGTCTATTCAGATTCCCTGATTCTTCCTGATTTCATTTTAGAGATTGTATGTTTCTAGGAATTTATCCATTTTGTTCAGGGTGTCCAGATAATTGGCATATAGTTGTTCATAACATTTTCTTACAGTCCTTTGTGTTTCTTTGGTGTCACTTGTTATTTCTCCCCTTTAACTTCTGATTTTATTTATTTGCGTCTTCTGTCTTTTTTTCTTGATGAGTTTGCTAAAAGGCTTGTCAATCTTGTCTATCTTTTCAAAGAAATAGCTCTCGGATTCATTGATCTTTTGTATCATTCTTTTAGGCTCTATTTCACTTTTTTGTGTTCTGATCTATATTATTTCCTTCCTTCTACTCACTTTAGGCTTTGTTTGTTGTTCTTTTTCAAGTTCACTTAAATGTAAAGTTAAATTATTTATTTGAGCTTTTTCTTGTTTGTTTATTTTTATTTGTTTGTTTGTTTACATAAGCGTGTAATGCTATGACTTTCCCTCTTTGTATTGCTGTCACAGTGTCCTACAGATTTTGGATTGTGTGTCCTTATTTTCATTTGTTTCAAGGTACCTTTTGATCTCTTCCTTGATCTCTTCCTTGTCTCAGTGACCCATTCACTGTTTAATAACATGTTGTTTCACTTCCATGTCTTTGTGTGTTTTTCAGTGTTCTTGTGGTTGATTTCTAGTTTTATAGCATTGTCGTCAAAGAAGATGCTTGATATGCTTTCAATCTCTTTAAATTTATTGAGAATTGCTTTGTGTCCTAACATATGGTCTATCCTAGAAAAGATACCATGTGCTCTTTAAAAGTATATATATTCTGCTTCTTTGGGGTGAAATGTTCTGAAGATATCAATTAAATCCATTTGATCTAGTGTGTCATTTAAAGCCACTGTCTCCTTGTTGATTTTCTGTCTGGAAGATCTATCTATTGAAGTCAATGGGGTGTTGAAATCCCCAACTGTGACTGTATTTCTGTAGATCTTTCCCTTTATGTCCATCAATATTTGCTTCACATATTTAGGTGCTCCTATGTTTGGTGCATAAGTGTTTACTAGGGTTGTATCTTCTTGTTGGATTGTTCCCTGTATTATTGTGTAGTGTCCTTCTTTGTCTCTTACTATAACCTTGGTTTTAAAGTCTATTTTTGTTGGATATAAGTACTGCTACCTCAGCTTTCCTTCCTTTCCATTTGCATGAAATATCTTTTCCCATTCCTTTACTTTTAGTCTATGTGTATATTTTGATCTGAGGTGGGTCTCTTGGAAGCACCCTATATATAGTTCTTTTTTTTCTTATCCATTCAGCTACCCTATGTCTTTTGGTTGGTGCATTTAAGCCATTTACATTTAAGGTGATTATTGATAGATATGTATGTAGTGCCATTTCATTGTCAGACTGTTTTCCTCTATTTTATATTTCTTTCTCTTTTTCTTCATCTTCTTAAAACAAGCCCTTTAACATTTGTTGCAGTACTGAAAGTTCTTTAGCTTTTCCTTGTCTGGGAAGCTCCTTATTTCCATTTGATTTTAAATGATAGTCTTGTTGGGTAAATTAGCTTCGGTTGTAGGTCCTTGCTTATAATCACCTTGAATATTTCATGCCACTTCCTTCTGGCCTGATAAGTTTCTGATGCATAATCAGATGCCAGTCTTATTGGTGCTCCCTTGTAGGTAACCACCTGTTTTTCTTTTGTGGCTTTTAGGATTCTCTCTTTGTCTTTAATGCTTGTCACTTTAATTATGATGTGTCTCAATGTAGACCTCTTTTGATCCAACTTGTTTGGGATTCTCTGAGCTTTCTGGACTTGTGTGTCTTATTCTGTCACCAGATTAAGGAAGTTTTTGGTCATTATTTCTTCAAATAGATTCTCAATCCATTGCTCACTTTCTTCTCTTTCTGGCATTCTCACAATACAGATGTTGTTATGTTTCATGTTGTCCAAAATGTTTCTTATGCTCTTCTCATTTTTTAAAATATTTTATTTATTTATTTTCAGAGAGGGGAAGGGAGGGAGAAAGAGAGGGAGAGAAACATCAGTGTGGGGTTGCCACTTGAGAGCCCCCTACTGGAGACCTGGCCTGCAACCCAGGCATGTGCTCTAACTGGGAATCCAACTGGTGATGGTTTGGTTCAAAGTCCGGCACTCAATCCACTGAACCACACCAGCCAGGACTCTCCTCATTTTTTTTAATTCTTCTTTCTTTTTGCTGCTCTGCCTGGGTGTTTTTTCCACCTTGTCTTCCAAGTCACTGATTAGATCCTTTGCTTCATATCACCTGATTATTATTCCTTCCAGTATATTATTTATTTCAGATATTACATTCTTTATTTCTAACTGGTCCTTTTTTATGATTTTTATATCTTTTTTCATGCTGTTGAGTATCTGATATCTCTATCTGATAAATTGCTTGCCTCTATTTCATCTAGCTCTTCTGGATAATTCTCTTGTTCTTCATTTGGGGTCTGTTTCTTTTTCTCCCTATTTTGGCTGCTTCTTTGTATTTTACACCTTAGATGTAAAACTAATCAGCCATTAAACTGATAGGTTTGCTTATCTAATCAAACTGTGATCAGCAGTCTGGCTTAAGCTCCACAGGGTGAGGCAAAGTAAATCCTGCAGGCAGGGTTATTACTTCCCCTCAGGCTGATGCCATTTAGAGAAGAGGGCTTTGCCCAAGAATGATTGCCTCTGCAGTATGTGGAATGACTCAGT
This sequence comes from Tonatia bakeri, assembly GCA_004024845.1. Classification (NCBI taxonomy): domain Eukaryota; kingdom Metazoa; phylum Chordata; class Mammalia; order Chiroptera; family Phyllostomidae; genus Tonatia; species Tonatia bakeri. The sequence goes on from PVIA01005242.1 coordinate 118,219, forward strand.
ATAGGGATCTTGGTAGCTGTTCCTTCAGTTCTCTCCCCAGAGACACCAGCCCCAGACTCTCCTCAAGCATCTCTAGTCCACTCTGCCTTCCCTCTGCCAGAGCCCAAAGTAAGATGCTGCAAATGAAATTTTGTGCATTGGCCCTTTAAGAGGCTCTCTACATCTCCAGCTATCTTCCCTGGCAGACTGAAGCCCCACTGCTTTTCACAGCTGGATGTTATCTGGGTTTCTTTCTGGCTCTGATGCTGTAGGCTAGGAAGCCCAGCTTGGGGTTTAGAGCCCACACTTCTCAGGGAGCACCCCCCAGCCACTGAAATATCCCTCTGGAGCTTCTGCTGCCACCCATGGGAGCCCAGCCAGCCCTCTTGTGCCTCATGCACACTGCCTACAAGTCTTGTTGTGGTGAAGTGGTTTCTTCTGTCTGTCTTTGGTTGTAAGGCTTCTCTCCAGCTAGTGTTCAGTTGGTTATTCAGAAAGATTTCTCTACAATTTAGTTTATTTCCAATTTGGTCCTGGGAAGAGGTTAGTGTAGCTTCCACTTATTCCTCTGCCATCTTGTATCTCCTCGCAAGGCATTCTTAGGTGAGAAAAACTAAGAGAAACTGTCACCATTGCACCTATTTTAAAAGAACAGATAAAGGAAGTTCTCTAAACAAAAATAAAATAAGAAGTCTTGGAACTTTAAGAAGAATGAACACAATAAGAAAAATCATGAATAAATCCAATAGATGTTCCTTCCCCTCCTGAGTCTTCAAAATTATGTTTGATGGTTGTTGCAAAAATTGTAACAGTCTGGTGTGGTTCTAAACATATGTAAAGGAAACATTTAAGGCAATTATGTTAGTAAACTGAGGGAGTTGAAGGGACATAAACAAAGGTAAGGTTTCCATACTTCACCTGAACTAGTAAAATAGCAACATCAATAGACTATGATAAGTTTTATATATGCAGCATAACACCTTAGAGTAACCACCAAATATCTATATAAAGATATACACTCAAAGCCATGACAGATAAATCAAAATGATACTTAAAAAATATTCAAGTAACCAACAGGAGGGCAAAAAGAAAGAGAGAGAGAGAGAGAGAGAGAGAGAGAGAGAGAGAGAGAGAGAGAAGGAAAGAAAGAAA